>VDFB02380583.1:0-39178 GCA_007258455.2 Sequoia sempervirens
TCTCTCCCTTAAGAAAGTAGCTAGGAGCTCCTATTCTTTTTACATCAATAATTCAACATTAAATGTGATGTGAAGTTTCCTCTATTCCCAAGTTGACTAGGTTGCAATTTTTGGCTAGAACCGCTGACTTTTCTTGATGTAGAGCATTGAGAGATTTGAATCCTTCATCCTCGAGTTCCTTAAAGAGGTTTTCACCATTGGATACATCTTTTATTTTTACTATTTTTGGGCCAGAGAGTGCCACAGTGCAGTTTTCACTCAAAGACCTTGAGATTATTCTCAATTTTTTGCTTTTGCAACTAAAGGACTCAATCGTTTCCCCGTAGTAAGCTTGTGTGTCCAGAATGATATCAAACCCAGCCTTGTGACCCCCATATGACAATGTGTCCCACAGTCCCATGAATTCTAAGAGTGCCTCATCATTTTTGAAAGTGTATAGAACCGGTGGTCCTTGTTGGTTGTAATTGATGAGTTGGAGGTAGACTAGGTTGATCTCATGGGTTTGACTAGTTGACTCAAATGATACGGTACTAATAATAAGGAGAGAGGAATTCTCAAAAAGCATTGGCAAGCCAGTTATGCCATCTTCCTCATCATCACTACTACTACATATGTTAGTTATGTCAAATGTGAAGTTGTCTATGACTCAACCTGTAGATACGGGTAAGCGAAGTACAACTACTACTGCTTGAGGGGGAGTCTTGATAGCTTTAACTAGGGGACCTCGTCCACATATGGTTATACTCAGAGGGGTACATCCGAGGCCAAGATTTCTAAATCATGTATCAGGAATGATGGGTACTAGAAGTCTGTTGTCATTTTGTCCAAGTCTCTTGTTTCTGTCATAGTTAGATCAATGTATGGAGTTGATGGACCTTCATCATTTTTAGGCACTTGGGGGATTTTGTAATATTTTTCTTCTAGGATCTTGCAGTAAGAAAAGGGTTTAGGATCCCCATGGATAGTGACCTCTTGGTCTTGGTATGTGAACTTGACATATTGGTGGAAGGTTGATGACATTTCTTACATCCCTTGGATCCACAGACGCCCCGGGAGAATGTTGTAAAGAAAATTGAGATCAAGGACCTGACAGGTGGTTTCCATAATTGCTAGCCCTACTTGAATAAGGAGTTGAATAGTGCCTTAAGACACTCTTTCTTGGTCATTTTAAGCCTTGATTGTAATTCATTTTCCTTTTTCAATGGAATCCTCTAAGATTCCCAAATTCTTTATGAGCTTGAGGGAACATATGTTTAAACTTGCACCTCCATCCACCAAGACTCTCTTGACTTTTTTTTTGTGCACAAGGACCTCTAGATGGAGTGCACGATTGTGAGATGGTTGGGCAAGAAAGTCTTGACTAGAGAATGTAAGAAGATTTGGGGTAATGAGGTTTTCGACCATAGCTTGGAATTGTTCAGCATCAAGATCCACAGAGATGGTGGATGAAGCCAATGCTTCTTCAAGGATCTTTCTGTGGGTAGATGAAATCTTCAGTAACTCCATGATGGAGATCTGAGTTGGGGTTCTTTTCAACTGGTCAAGAAAATTATAGCCACTGGGAACATATCTTGGGTTGGAAGTGGGTGCTCTAGGACACTGAGATGACCCTGTGATGGTGATTTTTCCACCTCTTGTGGTGAATCCATAATCAGCTTGGGCTCCTTTGATGGTGATAATAGTGCAATACTCATCTAGGGATGTGATGACATGGTTGTATACATGATTCATACTTTTGAAGGTACCCTTTCCTTTATCACTATTATTGTTCCCTTTGTTATTATGATTGAGCATCAGATTCGTGTAGATTTTGAATTTTGGTTTCTTGCTGGTTGTTCCACATTTGTCATTTTATCGTCAATGAGGTCTTGAATCAATTTTTTCAATCTCATACAACTGGCAATTGTGTGTCCCTTGATCTTGTGGAAATCACAAAGGTGATTTTCATTATACCATGGTGGTTTCACCAAGGGTTTCATATGTGATGAGTTTTTCCGCCACTAGCCTCTTCATGATGGATTCAACCGATTCCCCAAGGGCTATGCACTTCCACTTGGGGGAGTTTTTGTTTCACTAGGGTGGCCCCCTTTGATCACACATTATTTATTGTTTGATTATTTGGTTGTCGAGGCATAGTGTTAGCTTGACGATTGTTCTGATTGTTATTTTGGGGTTATTGCTAGGGTGTTGATGTGTTTTGTCGAGGAGCACTGATGACAACTTTGGCGTCGACAACATCATCGTTGGTAATATTTCTATTTTTCACCCATGTGCATGGTTTGTCATTATAGCTGGTGAATGAGCAATTGTTTTGTTGTTCAGGATATGCGGGCGACCCCCCTTGTCTGATAAGGGCTTGTTCAATGTTAAGTGCCTTGGAGATCAATTGGTCGTATGTAGTGATACCTTGCACTTTGAGATGGAATACCAAGGCCCCTTCGAGATTGGAGATGATGGTGAAAACTTGTTGTTCTTCAGGCATGGCCCATTTTCTCGTATTTCCCTTGGATCGCCATCATTGTAGGAAGGAAACAAATGATTCATTTTTACCTTGTTTAAGAGTTGGTAGTTCCTCTAGACTTACATCCATATCGATATTGAATGCATAATTTTTTATGAATGCGTCTACTATCTCTTGAAACTTTTTGATGTCAGGAGGAAGGTGAGAGAACCACTCCATGTCTTGGCTAGCTAAACTTCTAGGAAATAGCCACATCAGATATTTATCATCATATGTGACTTCCATGCAATGCACTTGGAATTCCTTGATGTGATCTTCAGGCTTTCCCATCCCATGGTATTTATCAAATTTGGGGATCTCAAATCCTTTGGGAATGGTTTTATTGCAAGAATCCTATCAAATGGATAGGGACACAAGTTGTTGGGTGTTTTTGTGATTTTCCCTAACTAAAGGTCAAACACTTGTTGCGAGAGCAACTTGATTTGTGTTGTCACATCATTTTGTGGATCAGGGGGTGGAGTGAAGGTGTTTTGTGGTGGTTCAATTGTTGGTGGGATGGGTGGATTGGTTGGTGTGTTGGTGGATGGTGCTTGCACATTTTTTTGTGCCAAGTATGCTTGTAATTGATGTTGTTCCAACAACGCTTACTGTTGGTCCTGTTGTTGTTGCGCTAATAGTGCATGTTGTTGAGATTGCTACTATTGTTGTGCCAACAATGCTTGTTGTTGGGCTGCTAATCGTGTTGCTTCTTGCTGCTCTTGGTATTGTTTCAGTGCTTGTTGTTGCGTAAGGTATTGTGCTTGTTCCCATGCTTGTTGGGTTGCTTGCACTTATTGGGCTACTTGCATAGCTTGTTACGATTTATGATCGATGATTGATAGTCTAGGTTTTACCTTTCAACCCATCTATGCTTCCTACCCTCTTAACCAATACTTACCCTATTCTCTCTCAACCCTCTCTAGGTCTCTCCCACCTTCTCTACATTTCCTTCCCTCCTTAACCCCATTTCCATCCTTTCCTCCCTACCTCTCTCTTCTTCTATCTCCCTTTGTTATTGTTTCTCACCCATCTCTCTCCTTTCTCTCAATCACTACCTCTATCTCCCATCTCTTTCTTCTCTCTCTTTCATCTTCTCTCTCTCCCTTCCCTCTCTTGGTCATCACCTCTTTATCTTATCCTCCCTATGTCTCTCACTCCCTCCATGTGTGCCTATCCATCCATCCCTTGTTACTCCTCTACCAATACTTCCCTTTCATTCTCCCTCTATTCTCTCTCTCCCCTCTCTAGGTCTCTCCCACTCTCTCTCCCCATCTCCCTCTCTATGTTTCCTTCCCTCCTTACCCCCATCTATATCCTTTCCTCCCTACCTCTCTCTTCATCTCCCTCCCTCTATTATTATTTATTTCCCATCTATCTCCTTTCTCTTGATCACTACCTCTTCCTCCCACCCTCTCTCTCCCCATATCCACGACTCTCCCTCCTTCCCTCTTTACCTCTCTAACTCTCCCTCATTTTCTCATTACCCACCCCTCTCCCACCCTCTCTACCTTTCCTTCCATCCTTAGGGTTTAAGGATTGAGGGTTGAGGGATTAGGGTTTAAGGTATAGGGTTGAGGGATTAAGGTTGAGGGTTTAATGTATAGGGTTGAGGGTTGAGGGCTTAGGGTTTAGGGTTGAGGGATTAGGGTTTCAAGGGTTGAGGATTTAGGGTAAGGGAATGTACAAGGTAGAGGGTTGAGGTTCGAGGGTTGATGGTTTTGGGTTGAGGGTTGAGGGTTTAAGGGTTGAGAGTTGAGATATTAGGGTTTAAGGCATAGGTTTGAGGTATTAGGGTTGAGGGTTTAATGTATAGGTTTGAGGGTTAGGGGTTTAAGGGTGTAAGGGTTTAGGGTTTAAGGGTTGAGGGTTGAGGGTTTAAGGGTGTAAGGTCTTAGGGTTTAAGTTTTAAGGGTTGAGGGTTTAAGGATAGGAATTAGGGTTGAGGGTTGAGGTATTAGGTTTTAAGGGTTGAGGGATTAGGTTTTGAGGTATAGGGTTGAGGGTTTAATATATAGGGTAGAGTGTTGAGGGTTGAGGGATTAGGGTTTAAGGGTTGAGGCTTAAGGCTTGTGGGATGATGGTTCAAGGGTTGAGGGCTTAAGGGTAGAGGTTTGAGGATTAGGGTTTAATGCTTAAGGGTTGAAGGTTTGAGGGTTGAAGGTTAAGGTTTTAGGGTTGAGGTTTGAGGATTGAGTGTTTAAGGGTTTAAGGGTTTAGGGTTTAAGGGATGAGGCTTGAGGGTTGAGGGTTGTAGGGTTGAGGATTGTAGGGTTGAGGGTTGAAGGTTTAGGGATTAGGGTTTAATGGTTGAGGTTTGATGGATTAAGGTATAAGTATAAGGTATAGGGTTTATTTTTGAGGGTTTAGGGTTGAGGGCTTAAGTTTTTAAGGGTTTAGGGTTTAAAGGTTGATGCTTGAGGGTTGAGAGTTTAGGGTATAGGGTTGAGGGATTAGGTTTGAGGGATTAAGGGTTTAATGGTTGAGGGTTTAAGGGTTGATGGATTAGGGTTTAAGGTATAGGTTTGTTGGATTAAGGTTGAGGGTTTAATGTATAAGGTTTAGGGTTGGGGTTTTAAAGGTGTAAGGGTTTAGGGTTTAAGGTTTGAGGGTTGAGGGTTTAATGGTTTAAGGATAGAGGTTTTAGGGTTGAAGGTTGAGGGTCTAGGGATAGGGATTAAGGTTGAGGGTTGTGGGATTATGGTTTAAAGGTTGAGGGTTGAGGGTAGAGGGGAGAGGGTTTAAGGGTTGAGGGTTAAGGGATTAGGGTTTAAGGTTTGAGGGATTAGGTTCTAAGGTATAGGGTTGAGGGATTAGGGTTGAGGGTTGAGGGTTGAGGGTTTAAGGGTAGAGGGTTGAGGGTTTAATGGTAGAGGTTTGATGGTTGAGGGATTGGGGTTTAAGGTATATGGTTGAGGCTTGAGGGTTGATGGTTTAATGGTTTAAGGGTTTAGGGTTTAAGGGATGAGGGTTGAGGGATGAGGGTTGAGGGTTGAGGGTTGAAGGTTTGAGGGTTGAAGGTTGAGGATTATATGATTGATGGAATAAGGTTTAAGCTTTGAGGGTTGATGGATTAGGGTTGAAGGATTGAGGATTGAAGAGTTAAGGGTTGAAGGTTAAGGGTTGAAGGTTAAGGGTTGAAGGTTAAGGGTTGAGGGTTTAAGGGTTTAAGGGTTTAGGGTTTAAGGGATGAGGGTTGAGGGTTGAGGGTTGAAGGTTTGATGGTTGAAGGGTTGAGAGTTGAAGGGTTGGTGGTTATAAGGTTGAGGGATGATGGTTTAATGGTTGAGGGATGAGGGATTAGGGTTTAAGGGTTGAGGTTTGAAGTTTAAGGGTTGATGGTTTAAGGGTTTAAGGGTTTAGGGTTTAAGGTATGAGGGTTGAGGGTTGAGGATTGAAGGGTTTAGGGTTGAAGGTTGAGGGTTATAAGGTTGAGGGATGAGATTTTAAGATTTGAGGGTTGAGGGATTGGGGTTAAGGTATAGGGTTGATGATTGAGGGTTGAGGGTTTAAGGGTTGAGGGTTGAGGGATGAGGGTCAAAGGGTTGAGGGTTGATGGATTAGGGTTTAAGGGTTGAGGGTTGAAGATTAAGGGTTGAGGGATTAGGGTTTAAGGGTTAAGGCTTGAGGGATTGGGATTTAAGGTATAGGGTTGAGGGATTAGGGTTGATTCTTCAGGGTTGATGGTTTAAGGGCTTAAGGGTTTATGGTTTAAGGGATGAGGCTTGAGGGTTGAGGTTTGAAGGGTTGAGGGTTGAAAGGTTGAGGTTTGAAGGATTGGGAGTTGAATCTTGAGGGTTATAAGGATGAGGGATTAAGGTTTAAAGGTTGATGATTGAGGGATTAGGATTTAAGGGTTGAGGGTTTAAGGGTTGAGGGTTGAATGTTAAGGGTTAAGGTTGAGGTATTAGGGTTTAAAGGTTGATGTTGAGGAATTTAGGTTTAAGGTATAGGGTTGAGGGATTAGAGTTGAGGTTTAAGGGTTGACAGTTTAAGGGTTTAGGATTTAAGGGATGAGGCTTGAGGCTTGAGGCTTGAAGGGTTGAGTATTAAATTTTGAGGGTTATGAGGTTGAGGGATGAGGGTTTAAGGGTCCAGGGTTGATAGATTATGGTTTAAGGGTTGAGGGTTTAAGGGATGAGGCTTAACGGTTGAGGGTTTAAGGGTTGAGGGTTTAATGGTTGAGGGTTGAAAGGGTGAGGGTTGAAGGTTAAGGGTTATAAGTTTGAGGGTTGAGGGATTGGGGTTTAAGGTATAGGGTTGATGGATTAGGGTTGAGGCTTGAGGGTTGAGGACTTAAGGGTTTAAGGGTTTAGGGTTTAAGGTATGAGGGTTGAGGTTTGAGGGTTGAAGGGTTGAGGATTGAAGGGTTGAGGGTTGAGAGTTGAGGGATTAGGGTTGAAGGTTTGACAGTTGAAGGTTAATGGTTTAGGGTTTAAGGGATGAGGGTTCAAGGTTGAGGGTTTAAGGCTTGAGGATTGAATTGTTGAGGTTTGAGGGTTGAACGGTTGAGGATTGAAGGGTTGAGGGTTATAAGGTTGAGGGATGAGAGTTTAAGGGTTGAGGGTTATAAGGTTGAGGGATGAGAGTTTAAGGGTTGAGGGTTGAGGGATTGGGATTTAAGGTATAGGGTTGAGGGATTAGGGTTGAGGGTTGAGGGTTGAGGGTTTAAGGGTTTAAGGGTTTAAGGGTTTAGAGTTTAAGTGTTTATTCTTGAGGCTTGAGGCTTCAAGGGTTGAGGGTTTAAGGGTTGAGGGTTGAAGGTTAGGGTTGAGGGATGAGGATTTATGGGTTGAGGGTTGAGGGACTGGGGTTTAAGGTATAGGGTTGGGGGATTAGGGTTGATAGTTGAGGGTTGAGGGTTGAGGGCTTAAGGGTTTAAGGGTTTAGGTTTTAAGGGTTGAGGCTTGAGGCTTGAGGGTTTAGGTTATAGGGTTTAGGATATAGGGTTGAGGGTTTAATGTATAGGGTTGAGGGTTTAAGGGTTGAGGGTTGAGGGATTAGGGTTTAAGGGTTGAGGGTTGAAGGTTAAGGGTTGAGGATTGAAGGATTTGGGTTTAAGGGTTGAGGGTTAAAGGTTGAGGGTTATAGGGTTGAGGGATTAGGGGTTAATGGTTGATGGTTGAGGGATTAGGGTTTAAGGTATATGTTTGAGGGATTTTGGTTTAAGGTAGGTTGAGGGATTAGGCTTGAGGCTTGAGGCTTGAGGCTTGAGGCTTGAGGGTTTAAGGGTTGAGGTATTATGGTTTAAGGGTTGAGTGTTGAGGGATTAGTGTTTAAGGGTTGAGGGTTTAATCATAGGTTTGAGAGATTAGGGTTTAAGGTATAGGGTTGAGGGTTTAATCCTTCTTTACCTCTCCATCCCTCCTTAGCCATCTCTATGTCTCTCACTCCTTATCTCATTACTACTCATCTAAGTCTCTCTCACTCCTCTCTTATCATTTTAATTATCAATATAGCTCAATAAACCTCTCCCTCCATCCCTTGCTACTCTGCTAGGTCTCTCCTACTCTTATCTCTCCCCTCTATAGGTCTTTGTGACATGTCAAGGCTTTCACAATTTCAAGACCTCCAAACATGATATTTGGCACTCACCAAATAGAAAAGATGTTTTTCATCCTATTTTATGCTCGCCAAATTTAGAAAGCACCAAATTTCCAGTGCCAAAAATGGTTAAAATGGGAGTTGGCCCATGATACAAGCCCACAATTCTCTGCATTTATCTAGTTCTATGCTTTCTCCAACTGGAAAAATGCATTTTTATGTAGTTGACTTGTAGTACCATATTATGCTTGCTCCAACACCTTTTGAGCACCAATTTTCTTGTTGGACAATGTAGAAGAATATAATTTAAAGTTTCTACATCATATTTAATTATCTCAAGGAATATATTCATTTTTATAGAATTGAAATGCTTATATTGAGTTTTTTTTTTAGTTTTGACAATATAGACCATTCCTTTCATAATTTTATTAATCTTAATACTTTTACATATAATTCAACATTGAATAAGATGAAATTTGCATAAAAAAGTTAAAGTTTTAGAATTTTTAAGAAAAAAATGAAAAACATGACATAATTTAGATGAATTCATGTAAAATTATATAGACAATTTCAACATAACACAAACATGCTATGTATTCCATTTGCATTGCTTATAGTAGTCCATTTCCATCATGGATAGTGGAATTCACTCTTTTTCATTGTAGCTAGATTGATTTAAGTGATATTAGAGCTCCAAGTTTTTGGTTTTCATATTCAATGAGTGTATAAATGATTGGATAAAATCTTCCCATTGTTCCATTTAATAAGACCTTGGCAATCGATTTAATCTTCTCCTTGCTCCATTAGCTATATATTTTCCTTTGCTTCTCACATAGATCAATTACTTTTCATTTGACTTTTATCAATTCATCAAAAAACAAACAAATTGATTCACTCTACATTGGCTAGAATATAGGTGGATTTGGAAATCTTGAAAGGATTAAGAACACTATATTTATCCTAGAAACCCTCTTAATAGAGAAAATATAGACTATGGCAATGGAAAAAATAGACTACGATAGTTGCAATTGCTTACTACCTATATTATGTAGCAAATTGTCATATTCAATGAGTGTACAAATGATTGGCTATAATTTTTGGTATGGGTAATGAGTGCTTCCTATACCATGGATAAGACAAATTAGAGAGACATTTTCATTCAAGTATTGATTGAGAGTTTGGGAGTTCTTAGGTATGAGGAAGAAGAACTTACCTTATACTGCATTAATTATTCTACTTATTACTATTAAACATACATATGAAGGAGTATTATTGCTTCTCTCTAAATTTAGGTGTGTTTGAGAAGGTAGAGAAGGTGTGTTTTTTTCCCTTACTAACTCAGTAGTTGTCTTCTTTGATAGCATCATGCATTTCCATCTAGGGCTATCATTTCATGGATTCTTCTCTTGATAGTCCACTTTAATGATCTTTGTCCTCTTAAATGTTCTTCATGATTTCCAATTCATAACCATTTAGGTTTTCCTCTTTAAAGAAGAATACGACTGTCCTATTTCATTTTAGGATGATCTCAAATGTCTTCGTTGGTCCTATGCACATGTTCATTTTCATATGCATGGTTCTCTAAATAATACTGTCATAGGTCTACCCCTAGCATCTTCTTGGTCAATAATGCCTTCATTACCCTTCTTAATAATGGTTGTCCTCAACAATATGTTCATTGTCCTTTGTAACCTTCTCTAAGTTCATTGCATTGTTTTAAACCTCCTTTATTGCATATTTGTTGGTGTTTGTCTCCTATTCTCATTATGACCATGTGTTTGGCTTCTTGATTGCATGACCTTCATATTGATATTGTTGTCCTTTCTTGGATTGAAAGTGACTATCCTTTTACTATTTCCATCTCAAACTTGTTGTTGTCCCTTCTTGTAAAGGTCGCCCCTTAGACTGTATTATAGTCATAAGGCTATGTAATCTACCCTCTCAACCTTGCTATTGTCCCTTCTCTTATTGTGAATAAATTATCAAATGATTCCCTTTCATTGTTATGACTAAATTTTTCCATGTTTTTCATGTTTTTCATGTGAAGATTATTATTGGTGCCCTCTAAATTTAAATTTTTATACTTGTCACCTTCTCACATACATCAATTGCAATCACTTTGATTTAATTTTGATATTTTTGTATTAGGGAGAATTACTTACTTTTGTTCTTTTTTGTGTTTGCGAACATGTAGCATTGACCATCATTCTGAGGAAATGTGCAAAGCCTCCTAACACTGAATGAATGTGAAGCCAAAATTCAAGACAAAGAGAAATTATGAGGCAGTCTTGTGAAGAAAATAAATTGCACCCCATAGAAGAAGAAATCCCTGTGCAATTTAAGAGAGATGTTGAATTGGCATCACAAAGGGAACAAATGCAAAAACTCCATGCAAGGAGACAAATGAATCTCAAAGTTGGGGGCACATCATCAACCATAAGTGAAGTTCAAGGGACACCATCTACAATATATCATATTCAAAGAACATCAGGAATCACATCTCCAGTTGAAGAGACACCATCAACAACATGTGGTTTTGAGAGTACATCAACAAACACATCACTACTTGAAGCCACTCCATATACCACATCTCAAGTTGGAGGTATAACATTTTTTACATGTCAATTTCAATGTACGTCATCGATTTCATCTTTGATTGAAGGTACACCATCTATCCCCCATGTTGTTGACATTCCTAATGTTGATGCAACTTTACCTTTGAGAACTCATATAGTTTTTCATAGAAAACCTAAATATTTGATTGATATTGATGCTAATGTTTTGAAACCAATGATTGATAATATTCCAAAACATACATGTCAAAGATATGTGTGGAGGATATGGAGATTATTTTCTGAGAAGCTAAATGAGGCTATAAGATGTCATCTATTTGTTGAAATGATGTGGCAACTCAATTTTAGGCCCACAATGAAGATTATTGGGCTAAGAACATCAAATGAATCGAGTGAGAAATCCATTGTAAGGAATCTAATGAGTGCATATGAGAGCATGGGTTCCACCTCACACATGAAAGATAGTAATTCCACACAACATGTGATGTCATCAACATTGGTAAACAATGAAACCACGAATAAAATGATCCATTCAAAGATGAGTAGAACTTTGAAAATAAGTAGATCATCTCTAATAAGAGCCAAAAGAAGGTGTGAAAGAGTGGAGGATCCAAATAACAATGAGTTATGGGCATTCTTGAGTAGACTACCATGGAAATATAAAGAAATTTTTCAAGCCTTGAAATCTTTAATACAATAATTTTGGGAGAATAGAATAAGGGTCTCTCCCAATCAAAGAGATGTAAGAAGGAGAATTGGTAGTCAAATCTATGAGCCACATCCAAAACATTTTTTGGATACCACTCAAACCCAATTTTTTGCTAAATTTATAGAGATGTATCCTCAAGTTAAAAAATTTCAAAGGTTTTTTGAAATGATAAAGCCTTTTTATGTCAAAATAAATCACACACGCACTGCTTCTTGTTGTAGAGTACGTATTTAGTTTTCTAACCATTATGATATTTATTAACATATATGTGTAGATATGCATACTAAAAATGTTTTGTAGGAATATAACATTAGGCATCCACCTAGATATTCAAGGGATTTCTTATCTACCATTTTATGTGAAAGAGTGGAAGGTCAAATTTTTACAAGAAATCATGCTTAGATGGCACATGTGTTTATTGTGCTGGCTTGCAACATTTTCCAATTTTCCAACACATGGATAGTATACATATAGTTGGAAATGAAATTATGGAATTTGGAAAATACAAGATAGTGGCTTATAGTATAAAATATGGGAAAGAAGCAAAAAAGTATGAATTGATCAGTGATAAGATTCCAATGTATCAATTTATGGGTGTTTTTCATGATCATGTGCTCTAGGAGTATGCAAGGCATACACATAGAACTCGATGGTTGGAATCACAATTCAAATTATGAAAGGACATGTTTCCAATTCATAGCGTCATTTCAGTTGTTGACTTTGCAGAGAACTACACACTACAACCACAAAACAAGGTGCAATTGCAATACTACAACTCCACACAGGTTGCTATATTTGTGCATATAGCATACATTCATGCATTTGATAGTACAAAGGATAACAAAAAGGTATTAAGGGATTATCACTTTTACATCAGTGATGATCGCACACATTGTATAGAGTTCAAGCAAGGTTTCTTTCAGATGTTCTGTGTTGATTTAGCTAGCAGGGGCATATCATTTAGTGAGCATATCATATGGGAAGATAATTGTACATCGCAATTCAAGAACTCTAGAATGTTTTATTGGTCGAGCAGGATGCATAAGATCATTGGTGTTCAACATATGTGGAATTTATTAGAGGTTGGGCATGGAAAGGGGAAGCATGATGGTGCAGGAGTGTATATCAACAAAGTATTAGCACAAGAAGATTTAAAGTACAAAGATAGTCCAAATTTGATAGATTCATAATCAATTATCCATTGGTGTAATCATGCTATGGGTCCAGGTAATTAAGGTAGTTCTACATAATTCATATATTTTTTTGGTTGGTAGATGATACTAACGTTGCAAAATATGAGGATTGTTGTACACTAACAGG
This sequence comes from Sequoia sempervirens, assembly GCA_007258455.2. Taxonomy (NCBI): domain Eukaryota; kingdom Viridiplantae; phylum Streptophyta; class Pinopsida; order Cupressales; family Cupressaceae; genus Sequoia; species Sequoia sempervirens. The sequence continues at coordinate 12,644 of VDFB02380583.1, forward strand.
ATTGAGTGAGCTACACTCTTTGAGAAGCTCCAATGCAGGTTCATGGACTATCCATACATGGAAGATGGCATGCTCTTTTTCTTCATGTACATTTCAAGCATGGAATGACTATGACTCAAAGAGTGGGTTGATGATTGGTCGTTAAGAAGTCTAACTCCAATTGACATGTATTAACTCCTGACGGCTCTACAAATCATGAAGATGCAATCATCCATTGGCTTTGATCATGTATTAGATCTACTAGAACCATGTAATATATCTTCTTGCATAGTTAATACCAAATTCCTAGTTTTATCTTTGTAGTTTTATTGTAATGTTCATTAAATACATCTGACTGGATGAACATATCAATGCATGGCATGTTTATGCAATAATTTCAAATGAAGCCAATGAAGAGGGAAAAAATTATTACTTGTGTTCTTGTATCAAGGCCAAAAAGAAATTGGAGGCCCCAATTATAAATGGAGAAAACATAGAATATCCTATAGGTTTGGTGGTTGTTACTAGAACATCGCTTAGAAGGTACCCAATTAAGAATGCTCCAGTTTTGTTGTTTGACTTCAAAACACATCAGAAGATTCTTCATTACTCCAACCTTGTTGTAGCATCCAACATTCATTTGATCAAATATTGAGGTAAACCTACAAACAAGAACTTGTGGAAGGTGTGTGAGTCTAACCATGAGGCAATACTTGACACAATAAAGAGTAGAGAAGACCTAAATGGTTCATTGGATTGATTTGTAAGTATGTACATTGAATTTGTAAATTCATGTTAAATTGATATATTATAAAGTTAAGTATGCACATATATTATAAAGTTTCAATTTTATATTTGTTTTCATGGTAGCAAGATTATTTTTATATAATTTCTTGAGTTTAATGTTTGAAAATAACTTGTGCTTTTAGAGACATGCTAGAAATTCTCAATTTTATCTTTCCACAAAGCTTCATGCCTTGATTAAATCATTTACCCTTTGTTGTTCCAAAACAAACCTCAAATTAGGCCTAATTTGACTACTAATACCTGCCATTTGGCTTAGTCTGTACAAAGGAACTTTAGTCCATTTTTGAAAACTTGGTATTATAACTTTGGATTATTTAAGTATTTCATTTAAATAATCTTTGTGGGTCTTAATTTTTCCCTTAGAAAATGGCATTTTCTTTTGTCCATTTTTAAGTTAAGGAAAAACTTTGATTAAAAGTCTTCTTAAGTTTTACAATTCATGTCCATGCCAAAAAAGGATAAAAATAATAAAGGATAGTCTAGATGGTTGTGAGAATAAAGGAAATGTATATGCTTGAGACATTCAAGGTTAAAAAGGACCTTGTGCAATGCATGACACTCATGTTTAGAAGGCTATGATTAAAGGTAGTGGAAAATGAAGAACAAGTGACAAGATTCAAACAAAGTCAATGTGATATCTTGGCGGACTATTTCATGAATGAGAGTCAAAATATGTCTAGTGTTATATAGTGGGTTTAATAGGTGGTAAAGTTTCAAACTCTATTTCATTGCATAAGATACCAAGTAAAGGATTTACTTCTTCAAGTTACTTGATGTGGCTCACACTATCACACCTCTTCAAGTTACTTGATGTGTATATTTTCAGTAAACAAAGGTTCACACTATCACACCTCTTCAAGTTATTGAATGAAAGCTCACACTATCACACCTCTTCAAGTTACTTGATGTGTTTCTTTAGCAAGAAGGGAATACCCTATGATTGAAAGAAGACAAATTTTCAAAGGTAAAAAGCCCAAGAAAATAAGTTAAAAAATTAGGTATAGGATAAACAATAAAACTAGACATTAGAAAAGACATTGAAGGTGAAATTTTCATCAAAAGGATGATTGATTATCAAGAGAAGTTGATATGATGGTTTGCAAAGTCAAAAAGAAAGGCAATGATAAAGGTAAAGAGACTGCCACAATTAAAACCCAAGTAAAGGAGGTACCTCTGGATTTTCACTAATGAACAAAAAAGAAATAAAATGAAAGAAAGAATTCATACAAAGGACAATAAGAAGGTGGCAGTCCTAAGTTATAATAATGGTCCTTAGATCATTAGTATGATAGTCATAGGGGTAGGTTTTCAAATGTGAAATGTGCAGCAAATAAATTCATGAAAAGAGTAGCTTATGGCAGTCTTATGAGCAGAAAATAAAGTCATAAATGTGCAGCAAATGAAGTCATATATGAGCATCATATAGAGTAATGAAATGTCCAGAAAATAAAGTATTGAAATGTGCAGCCAATGAAATCATAAATGTGCGACAAATGAAGGATAAATGAGCAGATTTTTTTAAAATTTGTATGAGTTCTATTTGAATGTTGCAAAAAAATCCTATGATGTGTTTAGTGTGATCATTCATGCAACATGATTGAGTGGCATTGATTCTTTTGCATGGTGATTACATACAAAAGGTTTGATGTAACCTTAAAAAAAAAAACCATTGAATTCAATTATAAATATACCATTAAAACCTTTAAAAAAACTCCATACAACTTGATACATATATGTCATCAAATCTTTCATACAAAAGCTATGCAATCATGATATATAAGAGCCAATACTATTGAACCTTGATATATGAACAAACTCATTATGCACACCATAAGATTTTGACACATACTTGTGTAAGGTAGGGGGACCAACCACATCAAGGCTCCAAGTCATGGAGAGCCGAAAGCGGAGGGCTACCCTATCTTACCTCAAGATAACAGATGTTTAGGACAAGGATAGAGAATGAAGAGCACTCTCAAGTGCTTCCATCACTCTACAAATCCAAAAACCTAAGTGGGGCTAGACAAGCTAGTTTCTGGAATCCTAATGGCACCTCAAAAAGCTCTTTGCCCAAGAATGACAGTGTGGGTCAAGGACGATAGTATAGTGTGTTGGCATCTCTCTAGTGCACTAGCATCCATATCGCTAGAAAGTGAAAAGTGCAGTGTAAGACACCAAAAATCCTACTAATGGTCTAGCTAACTAAGTTTAACAAAATGAATAGAATGATAAAGTATGAGAAATAACTATATAAATGGTAAAGAAGGTAGATGAATGTAAGGGTGACGAAGACCAACTCACTAAGAGTCCAATTCGCCAGCAAGCTCCATGCACACGTTCACCTACACACAACCAAGAGAGGGAAAAATGTTGGGCTATATAGTGGTTTTCCTCAATCAAGCCCCTGCTTTGGTGTTTCCACCTCCACGGACAGCCAAGAAAGCCACAATATGGAAAATGTGATAAAGAGAACAAAGGAAATAAACTAAACAATAACAAAGGCACTATGCTACATTAATCAACAAGAAATATCACCTTCCAAATCAAGGTGCTATCAAGCACGTAGAGGAGGATGCAAGCTTGGTAAGGTCTATGTTCCCACAACAATGAAGAAGCAATCCCTTGGGACACCAAGTCACAACTCCAATGGTGGTAAAAGTGCAGCAAGATGGATGGAATTTCTCAATGAAGAATGTTGTGAAAATGCTAAGAGAGTGAAGTTGAATGCTCAAGAGATCAATAATTTCTAAAGAGGTGGATTGAATGAACAAGATAGGAATTTCAAGATCAAAATGAGAGGGAAAGAGTCATTTTCAAGCCAGTTGGTTGGCACAGAGGTGTTACGCTTCATGCCCAATGGAGAACATAATGTCCTTCTGGACACCAAAGATAGGAATCTATCAAGGACGTTAGTGTGCCATGTAGACATCCGCGAGTCGCGCTCGTATCCTTGATAAATATTCCCCCACCAACACAAAAAATAGGCACCAAGTGGATGCGTTTCGGATGGGTGGTGTGGAATTTCACATTCGGGATTTATTTTTTAAGGTGAGGGGATACAAAAAGGGGAATTTACACAAGGGGTGCAAATTCACTCCTATACATTTTTCCCCCACTTTAGCGAGAACGAGTGTCAATGAGTGTTTGGTAAAGTAGATTGAAGAGTTAATAATGTATCTAGCTAAATTGTCGAGGAAGTAGACGTCGATCTGGAAAACTAGAAAGTGTAGGGTAGGAAAAGGACTCCATAGGTACTCTCTCTTGAGGAGGTTCGAACAAAGAACTCCATAGCTCCTTGGAACTATGAATTTGAACAAAGTGCACTGAAGGCCCACAAACCAATGGTGAACAAATCTCATAGGATGCAAGTGCTTCATAGACCCTCAAACCTGCAAACAAGGCACCCCCCAAGTACTCTCTCCTAGAGGAAGCACAATGTAAGGGGACTCCGTAGAGTCAGACTGGAAAGAAAATTCATAGGTGCACTTGCAAAGCAACATGTTAATCCGTAGATAAAACATGTTAGAAATCAAAAAGGCAGCCATACATGCAAACAAACAGACAGTTATGTAGACAGTCAAAAAATTGAAGGAAAAGCTTTCAAAGGGGTCCTCAGGAACCCTTCAAAAGAAACGGGTCCACTCAAGGGATACGCTATTTGAAAGTGAGAGTGTTTTTCGCAAATAAATTCAACATCAAGGAATTCTTTCGAAAGATGTTCACTTCATCAAGGAATTTGAAAGGAAGAAAATTCCCCCTTGCAAGGGGAATGTTGAGGCTTCTCCCACAGGAAAAGTTACTCCCTCCTTGAAGTAAAGTTTTTCAAGTTGTTTCTTTGTGAACCCATGACGAAGGAAACACATTCCACTAGGGGTCCTTGTTGAGAATGCAATTTTTGAAAAAAAATTGAAAATATTTTTGAGAAAATATTTGTTGGCCACTGAATGTGTTTTCTGAAAAATCAAAGTTGGCATGATATCCCCTCCCTTAGGATGGTGTGTGTTGAATGCAGAGGTACGCTGATCCTAAGGAGAGAAAACTAAGAATGAAAAAGTGATTTTGTGGCCTACAGGACATAGCAAGGTGTCATTGTGTTAATGTTGTCACACACATGAGGTACAACACATGAGCACCACAACATAGTGAGATGTCACTGTGGTAATGTTGTGGCAAAGAAGAGAGAAAGATAACAACACTATAAGAAGAGACAATGACATCATGAACAAGGGGCATAGGGGCGGTCTGATATTTCAAGGTCAGAGCTACTCATAAATATCTATATAAGTATAATAGTAGTATATTTAATGAACTATCATCAACCCCCTAATATATCAGACCATATGAAGAATGCACAAGAAGACAAAGTAAAAATAAAAAAATTGGGTCGACATGGAATGGAAGCCTAAATACCCCCAACACTTCATTGTCCCCAATTTGTCAAAAATCAATACACATAACAGAGGAAGAATGATGCCACAAATAGAGGAAGTTTTATGACACATAATCACTCTTGTATCCAAGCACCTACGAGGGTGACAAGGGTCATCCAGGAACACATAACACAAGCACAAGAAACACAACACAACACACACACATCTAATCTATTGGTAAAGAAGATGTGCCCCCTTAACACTCATCAACCAAGAGGTCATCGACCTCCCAATCTAGATCATTATACAGGGAAGGCTGACGAGCCTGCTAAGGTGGGATATCAAGGGGGAAACCCTCCAACCCCCCCCAAAACAAGAGCCAAGGAAGGAAACTCTTTGGGGTCTCCTCCACTTAGTTCCTATGAGGCATAGTTCAAGGACTTCGTGAAGATTGCTGAAAGGGTCGGGACCTCATCCAAAGAGTTAAACATACACTTTATATGAGTACCATGTGTTGCCTCCATGGAAAAGGGAGGTGGCACCCGAGATTCACTACTAGGATCACTAAGTGACTCAAGAGCAGTGAAAAACTCTGGGGATGTCGAAGCTTCTTCCATCACAAGGATGGCACATGCCAATTCAAAATCACCCTTTGAAGAGGGTGGACTCCACTTTTGACCCCCATTGCTATCGAGGCAATCCTCGACCTTCCACTTTGTCAGAGGGTGCAAGACCCCCATAGACAAGGTAGAAGGCACAAAGGAGGAGGAGAAAACCGTGATGGACACCACCAAGGTGTTTGGAATGTCCACGGGCTTTGAGAACAACATGATTTTTGAGAGGGACATCAAGAGAGGAGACTCAACCAAAGGAGCAATAAACACCTGCACCTTTTTAGGGTTAGAGGTGTTCACACTTGTAGCAGGAGCTGGCAGTAGCACTGAGGCTGACTGAACTAAAGTAGAGGGGACAAGAGAGGAGGACACCACAACAAACCCTAAAACAGGGGTGGTCAACTCCCCTTCTTTCCTTTGCAAAGTAGCCTACTCAGTGGCCAGAACCTTTCACTAACACTTGCGCTCATGTGCAAAGTTGTTCTTGTGACTCCAGGAGCTAGAGGTCGGAAGCTGGGATGGGATAGAGGGCTCCTACTTAGCCATCAAAGTTTCCATCATGACCATTCTAGTGGAAGGAGAGACTCCTAGATGGGAGAAGGAGAGAGAGAGAGATTGAGAGGAGGTTGGAGCAACAGCAGGGGGAGTTGGCTCTAACACCTCAGTGGTGGGCCTCTCCCCATTCACTGCCTTGGGATAAGGAGTGGTAGGAGGTTGTGGAGGCCAATACATAGAGGACTCCCCATGGGGACCTTTCCTCTTACCATAAAGGTTGGACCAAGGCCTAGGAGGTAAGGTGGGAAGGTCAAATATTTGAATCTTGGCTTTACGCCAAGCTAGTACCATCAAAATCCTTATGTGAAATCTAGGAGTAGTCATCAAAAATTCCTCTTTAGGAAGGGGGTAGAAGTGTCACCTTAAGGATGGGTAGGCCTCTCCTTTCCCTTCTAAGAGGAATATCCAACTTGTTGTTGCACTACCAGAGGGGTCACTTTCAGCTATCCTTTGCCCCTGATTTTGTACTTTACATAATTTTAGTAAAGTAAGTACATTCTAGGAGGGAGCAGACCAATTGGGGTGGGACAAAAATGATCCATGGAATACCAAAGGTTGATATCCAGTGTCGTGCATGAAACCTTCGTGAGAGAACTTTAAACATTTGTGAATAACGGAAGCGATTTCGTTAATGGAAGCTAGCTAAGGGATGCCCAACTTCACCCTAAACAAATTGGATTCTAGAATAATGACAAAGGTTGTAACCACAACCCTAGGTCCAACTAGGATAGAAAGAGTTATAGAGCCATATGGCTTAAGAGAGAGACCGTCATGCATATGTACGGTAGATTTTGTTTCCTCAAATTCCTCCCTCTGTAATGAATTTAACCATAACATCTCCTTTGTAATAACATTTACTTGGCTCATGGGGTCAACTAGGACTCCTATCATAATGTTCCCGTTGAGACAAGTAGGGATGTATAAAGGAGAGGGTTTATTATTCAAAGGCAAATCCAGTGAGACGAATGTCACATCTAGCGAACCAATCATAGGTTTCAGGGGAGGAGTAATTGAAACCATGTTTACATATGTCGATGGTTGAGGAGAAGCATTGAAGGGGTCAATAATCAAGTTTGTTGAATGGGATGGAAATGGGTTCATGTAAATCTATGACTCACTATTGGCCTTCGCTACCGACTTATTTGTGTTATGTTTCTTCCCATAGAGACGAATGGTATTGTTGTTGATGTGATCTTGTATCTCATGATGCAAGCACATGCAACACTCAGTATCATTCTAGTTAACATGATGATACTAACAAAATAATTTGCATCATACCAATCAAGATAAGGTTCCTTTAGAGGTCGGGGATTTTCCAAAGTTATGATCTTATCCTTCAACAAATTTTACAAAATGGAAGAATAAGATTCTGCTATCTTCATAATCTTCATGTTACGTCTAAGGCCATGGTCATTATTCATGATGACTACATTTGCAACAACTTTATCTTTTCCTAAGATAGACACAAGAGACTTTCCTTCTGAATGGGAATGCAAGGAAGATCTCCTGAACTGAACTATCGTTTGTTGATACTCTTGCAGTGTGGCACATAGATGTGCAAAGGAAGGGTATTTCATTAGGGAAAACTTCTCCTACTAGGCTCGCTGTAGGTTTCCTATGAACACCTTTTGCACATCAAAGTCAAGAAACGAGTACAAGATCTATAAAAAGAGCACTTGGTATCACGCTATAAAGTCAGTTATCTTCTTGTTATCTCCCTGCTTATATCAGACGAGATCTGAGAAGGTCATCTTCGGACTAGTGTTAACTTAGAACTAACAAAGAAACTGATTGACCAAATAATCAAATAAGAATATAGAAATATCAAGCAAGGAATAGTACCAATCAAGTGTTATATCCTTGAGAGATCGAGGAAAGATTTTTTCCATCAAAGCATCATGTGAAATAAATCCATACACATGGTGTTAAAGGTTGACATATGCATTTGAGGATCTCCTTTACCACCATACTTTTCAAACTTAGGAATCTCTATTCCTTGGGGGAAAAGAGTACTCATAATTTCCACCAACAATGGACTATGTCAGAAGAGAGGTTGGAAAATAGGTTGGGTGGAGGCTTGAGAGAGGCTCGCCAACTAGTTTTGCATCTGACCCATGTTCTAAAGAAGAGCATTCAGAATAGGGTCAGAGGATGACAAGGGCCTAGCAGAACCTCCAGAACCACCTCTAGAAGCACCTTTGAAACAACCACCATGACCACTACCAAAGCCACCACCGCTAGTAGGACCTCTGTCAAATCCACCCCCACTACCAAAACCACCACCATGTCCTCCACCCAAGCCACCTCCACCAATGCCACCTTCACTACCAAAGCCACCACCACCACCACCACCACTCATTCCACCAAAGCCTCCACTGCCAGGGGTAGTAGGAGGGGTGAAGCTAAAACCAAGGGGTATTCTACTTGCCTTGACAGTGTTAGGATTTTGAGAAGCAAAGGAAACAATAATCGACGGGCCTATTTCAGCCATTCATATAGATGTGGTAGGCATAGGGACACCTATCTATCTCTCATAGTCATCGAGTACCTCCCCTCGGGTAGTACCCAATCTAGTCTTATACAAGGGGCTATAGGGCTCAGTTAGTCGGTAAGGCCACATAAGAACTCTATGCCTATTTGATCCTTTCCTAACATATATCTCACCTCGCTAGCAATTCTAGCAGCTCTTTCCATGTTTGGTGCTCTCTCCAAATGATTCACAAGGTCTAACAATTTGTTATCCAATCCCAAAAGTTTTTTTGCAGGGATATGCACAACATTTTCCTCATCCATGGACGAAGTTTTGGGGAATACTGGAGGGGTAGGAGCACGAGTGGTCTCATTTATGAAACCCATGTCATCAATAAAACCTGTAGGAAAAATCGTAGTAAAATTAGTAGCCAAACCAATGGAAAAATTGGAGGTAAAACTGGAAGTGACCTTCACCTTTTCCATTGGTAGGTGTCACACACTTCTCCTAACAACATACCCAAAAGTCATGGACTGGGTTGTCATGCTCATAAACCTTCACAACACTTAGGTTTATAATAGTCATCGGGCGTGGAGGAAAAATCTCAACACAAAAAAATGGATAGACGTTGTTCACATCAGGTTCATAAAAAATGTAAGGTAGGGGGACCAACCACACCAAGGCTCTAGCTCATAGAGAGCCGAGAGCAGAGGGCTTCCCTCTCTTACCTTAAGCTAACAAGTGTTTAGGGTAAGGATAGAGAATGAAGAGCACTCTCAAGTTCTTTCGTCACTCTATAGATCCAAAAATATGAGTGTGGCTAAACGAGCCAGATTCTAGAATCCTAATGGCACCTCAGACAACTCTTTTCCTAAGGACGACAACATGGAACATGGATGGCAGTGCGATGCATTGGTGTCTCTATAGTGCGCTAGCATTTGTACTGCCAGATAGTGAAAATTTCAGTGTAAGACACCAAAAATCCTACTAATGGTCTAGCTAACTAAGTTTAATGAAATAAACAGAATGATAAAGTATGATAAATAACTATATAAATGGTAAAGAAGGTAGATGAAAGTAAGGGTGATGAAGAACAACTCACTAAGAGTCTAGTTCACCAGTGAGCTCCATGCACATGTTCACCTACACACAACTAAGAGAGGGAAAAATTGGGTTGTATAGGGGTTTTCCTTAGTCAAACCCCTGCTTTGGTGTTTCTACCTCCACGAACAGCCAATAAATCCATGATATGGAAAATGTGATAAAGAGAACAAAATAAATAAACTGAACAATTACAAAGGCACTATGCTACATTAATCAACAAGCAATATCAACTTCCAAATCAAGGTGCTTTCAAGCATGTAGAGGAGGTTTCAATCTTGGTAAGGTCTATGCTGCTACAACAACGAAGTAGTCCCTCAAGACACCAAGTCACAACTCCAATGGTGGCCAAAGTGCATCAAGATGTATGGAATTGCTCAATGAAGAATGTTGTGAAAATGCTAAGAGAGTGAAGTTGAATGCTCAAGAGATCAAGAATTGCTAAGGAGATGGATTGAATAAACAAGATAGGAATTTCAAGATCAAAATGAGAGGGAAAGAGCCATTTTTGGGTTGGCTAGTCAGCACAGAGGCGTTACACTTCATGCCCAATGGAGAACATAAGGTCCCTGCGGACACTAGAAGCCGAGGAATCACATCCAAAAAGGATGACAGCGGGTACCGCAGGAACGTTTATTACTTTCCCTCTACATCTAGTGTGTGAAATCCTATACAATAGTCATGATAAAAAAAGTCAGCATCACTCAACCATGGTGCATGAACAAACACTATATGCACACCATATATGAGTGTGATACAACCATTAAACAAACCAAATACAACTCCATGACATGCATGTTATTTGACCCTCCACATAAAATTTGTATCATCATAATACACAACAATGAATGTTGCTAACCATAATGCATGAATAAGCACCCTAGGCATACCATATGGGCTCGATGCACACTAGTCATAATGCACACTTTGCACAAAAGCAATAATTCTCATAGGATATTATCATATATGTCAATCAACCTTGACCCACACCAAACACGCTATTTGAGTTTGATGCAATCTTCAAATAAAACCTATACAATTCAATTACATACATATAATTAGTACCTTAAAATCAAGCCTATCATACAATTCTATCTATGCCACTAGATCCTTCATACAAAATCCATACAATCATGTAGGAATCAATTGCACTCAATTATGATATATAAAAAAGAACACCAAGCATGCCATACAAATCTAATGCAACCTTTCAACAAAACCCAACATACAACAAAATGATATATATCATTAATTCCTTGATGCAAATGTCATACACTCATGTAGAAGCATCAATGTCACTCAACCATAATGCATAAACAAACAACATTCAAAAAACTTCCATACAAAATAATTTGTAACCATCAACTAAAATTGATACAACTTAGTGGCATATATGTTATTAGAACCTTCACTCAAAAATTCATAATCAACATGCATAAATAAACACATTAAGCACATCATAATGAAAACTAGTTATGATGTATGCTTAATACAAAATCCAAAATTGGTAGGATGTTGTCATATATTCCATTCAACCTAACACATATGGTGTACTCCATTCAAACAATCAAAGATATGAGTTAATGACACTCAATTATGATTCATAAGAAAATGCATTAAGCATGGCATAAATGTATGATGTATAATGGAAATATAATCCACACCATTTAACCCTCATATATAAGTACACTAAGACTCATCATGAAACTCAATGGCATGCATTCCATTAGACCAAACTGACATGCATGTAGTGTAAAGTTGCAAGGTGCTGTAATTTTTGTTTTGTTCATCATGTGACCAAATTGACAGTTTCAACACGTCTATATGGGTAGGTTTATGCTAGGAAAGGTCTTGTTTCACACCCAAACATGTTGAAATAGTTTGAGCTACATTGTATCGACAATATCTCTTAAGAGACCAAAGTGAAAAGGGAAGAAAAATTTAACAAGTTACTTGAAAACCATGGCATTTAGAAACATTTTTTCTAAACGTATGTGATGATGTAGGGCTCCCCTATAATAACCTCTCTTGATTTTTTATATTTCTGAGTTGTTTTCTCATGGTTATGAGTTTTCAGTTGATGGAAAAAGCATCAAATGCATGCAGTGTAATTTTTATATGCTCATCATGTGACCAAATCGATAGTTCCAAAATTTCTAAATGGGTAGGTTTACGCTAGGAAACATCTTGTTTCACACCCAAACATGTCAGAACGGTCTAAGCTACATTGCACCGTTGATATCTTTTAAGAGACCAAAGTGCAAAAGGGAAAAAAACTTTGACGAGATGTTACTCAAAAACCGTGGCACTAGAAACATTCTATCTAAAGGTACAATATCACATAAGGACCCTCTACAATAATCTCTCTCGATTTTTGATATCTTTGATTCATTTTCCCATAGTGATGAGTTTTTTAGTTGATGGAAATAATATTAAATGCATGCAGTGTAAAGCTGCAAGGTGGTGTAATTTTCGTTATGTTCATTGTGTGACCAAACTGATAGTTCCAACACATCCGGATGGGTAGGTTTATACTAGGCAAGATCCTGTTTCACACCCAAACATGTTGGAACAAAACAGTTTGAGCTACATTACACCAACAATATCTCTTAAGAGACCAAAGTACAAAAGGGTAGAAAGCTTTGACGAGCTATTACTCAAAAACCATGGCACTTAGAAACATTCCATCAAAAGGTACAAGATCATGTAGGGCCCCTCTACAATAGCCTCTCTCATATTTTGATATCTCCAATCTGTTTGCCCATAGTGATGAGGTTTTAGTTGATGGAAAAAACGTCAAATGCATGCAGTGTAAAGTTGCAAGGTGGTGTAACTTTTGTTCTATTCATTGTGTGACCAAACCAGAAGTTCCAACACATATGGATGGGTATTTTTATGCTAGGAAAGATCCTATTTCACACACAAATAAGTTGGAACAGTCTAAGCTACATTTTATCAACGATATTTCATAAGAGACCAAAGTGCAAAAGGGCAGAAAACTTTGATGAGCTCTTGCTCGGAAACCGTGGCACTTAGAAGCATTATTTTTGAAGGTATGAAATCAATTAGGGCCCCTCTATAATAACCTCTCTCAATTTTTGATATCTCCAAGCCATTTTCTTGTGGTGGTGATTTTTCAATTGATGAAAAAAGCGTCAAATGCATGTAGTGTAAAGTTGCAAGCTGGTGTAATTTTTGTTTTGTTTGTCGTGTTGCCAAACTGATAGTTACAACATGTCTTGATGGGTAGGTTTATGTTAGGAAAGTTATTGTTTCATACCCAAACATGTTGGAACAGTCTGAGCTACATTGCACTGATGATATCTCTTAAGAGACCAAAATGCAAAAAGGAAGCAAACTTTGACAAGCTTTTAATTAGAAAATGTGGCACCTAAAAATATTATTTCTAAAGGTATATGACCATATAGGCCCCCTCTACAATAACCTCTCTCATTTTTTGATATTTTTGAGTCGTTTGCTCGTGGTGACGAGTTTTTAGTTGATGGAAACAATGTCAAATGCATACAGTAGAAAGTTGCAAAGTGGTATAATTTTCATTGTTTTCATCATGCGACCAAATTGATAGCTTCAAAATTTCCATATGGATATTTTTTATGCTAAGTAAGTTCCTATTTCACACCCAAACATGTTGAAACATTATGTGTTACATTGCACCGACGATATCTCTTAAGAGAATAAAGTGCAAAATGGTAGCAAACTTTGATGAGTTGTTACTCAGAATTTGTGGCACTTAGAAACATTTTTTCTAAAGGTACAGTATTATGTAGGGGCCCCCTACAATAACCTCTCTCATTTTTTGATATCTTTGAGTTGTTTTCCCATGGTGATGAGTTTTCAGTTGATGGAAAATTGTCAAATGCATGCAATGTAAAGTTGCAAGGCATTGTAATTTTCATTCTATTTTTCAGGCGACCAAATCAAAAGTTCCAAAACATCTGAATGGGTAGGTTTACAATAGGAAAGGTCCTTTTTTTTCACCCAAACATGCTAGAACGTTTTGAGCTACATTACACCAGCCATATCTCTTAAGAGACCAAAGTGCAAAAAGGAAACAAACTTTGACGAGCTATAATAACCTCTCTCGATTTATTCTAAAGGAAATCGTGGCACTTGGAAAAATTTATTCTAAAGGAATAGGATCATGTAAGGCTCCTCTATAATAACCTCTCTCGATTTTTTATATCTCCAAATCGTTTTCCCGTGGTGACGAGATTTCAGTTGATGGAAAAAAAGTCAAATGTATACAGTGTAAAGTTGGAAGGTGGTGTAATTTTTGTTCTATTCATTGTGCGACCAAATAAATAGTTCCAACATGTCTAGATGGGTAGTTTTATGCTAGGGAAGGTCATGTTTCACACTCAAATGTGTTGGAACATTTTGGGCTACATTGTACCAGTGATATCTCTTAAGAGACCAAAGTGCAAAAGGGAAGAAAACTTTGACGATCTTTTACTCAAAAATTGTGGCATTTAGAATCATTATGTCTAAATTTATGGAATTATGTAGGGCCCCTTTACAATAACCTCTCTCAATTTTTGATATCTCTGAGCCATTTGTCTATGGTGACAATTTTTTAGCTGATAGAAAAAGCATTAAATGCATGCAAAGTAAAGTTGTAAGGTGGTGTAATTTTCATTCTACTCATTGTGTGACCAAACCAATAGTTCCAAAAATGTTTGGATGGGTAGGTTTACACTAGGAAAGGTCATTTTGTACACTCAAACATGCTAGAACAGTCTGAGCTACATTGCACCAATGATGTCTCTTAAGAGACCAAAGTGCAAAAAGGTAGCAAAATTTGATGAGCTATTACTTGGAAACTGTGGCACTTGGAAACATTTTTTCTAAAGGTATGAGATAATGTAGGGACCCTCTACAATAACCTCTCTTTATTTTTGATATCTCAATTTTTTTTGTCCTTGGTGATGAGTTTTCAGTTGATGGAAAAAGTGTCAAATGCATGTAGTGTAAAATTACAAGGTGGTGTAATTTTCGTTATGTTCATCATGCAACCAAACCGATAGTTCCAACACGTTTAGATGGGTAGGTTTACACTAGATAAGGTCATGTTTTTCACCCAAACATTTTGAAACATTTTGGGGTACATTACACTGGTGATATCTCTTAAGAGACCAAAGTGTAAAAGGTAGAAAACTTTGGCGACTTGTTACTCAAAAATCATGGCACTTAGAAACATTACATCTAAAGGTACGAGATCACGTAGGGCCCCTCTACAATAACCTCTCTTGATTTTTGATATCTCCAATCCGTTTTTCCATGGTGATGAGTTTTCAGTTGATGGAAAAAGCATCAAATGCAGGTAGTGTAAAGTTGCAAGGTGGTGTAATTTTTGTTTTCTTCATCGTGTGACCAAATTGATAGTTCCAACACACCTGGATGGGTTGGTTTACACTAGGCAAGGCCCTATTTTGTACTAAACATGTCAAAAAAATTTGAGCTACATTGCACCAATGATATCTCTTAAGATACCAAAATGCAAAAGGGTAGTAAACTTTGATGAGCTATTACTTGGAAACCATGGCACTTAGAAACATTTTTTTTTAAGGTACAAGATCACGTAGGGTCCCTCTACAATAACCTCTCTCACTTTTTGATATCTCTGAGTTGTTTTCTTGTGATAACAAGTTTTTAGTTGATGGAAAAAGTGTCAAATACATGTAGTGTAAAATTGCAAGGTGGTGTAATTTTTGTTCTATTCATCATGCAAGAAAACTAACAATTTTTTCGTCAAGCGAGAAAACCAAAAACTCCAATTTTTGATTTGTTATTCTATGTAGGTAAACATAAATACAGATGGAGTAATCTTGTTGAAGATACATCCGGTCATGAAGCAAACACATAGATATACATAATACACAAAGTATGAGGCATACACATGAATACACGTAATACCTCAAGTATACACATGAATCATGAAGAATACATATGAATACACATAACACATGAAGTATACATAGGAAGCATGAAGCATACACATGAAATACATGTAATACATGAAGTATAGATAGAAAACTTGAAGCATACATGTGAACACATGAAGTATACACAAGAAGCATGAAGCATAAATGTGAATACACGTAATACATGAATTATACACATGAAGTATGAAATATATATGTGAATACACGTAATACATGAAGTATACACAAGAAGTGTGAAGCATAAATGTGAACCCATGAAGTATACACAAGAAGCGTGAAGCATACACGTTCAAATACGGGTAATGTGTGAAGTATACATAGGAACTATGAAGCATACATGTGAATACACATAATACATGATGCATACACAAGAAGCATGAAGCATACACATGAATACACGTAATACATGAAGTATACATAGGAAGCATGAAGCATACACGTGAATACATGAAGCATAATAAGAAGCATGAAACATACACATGAATACATGAAGTATACATAGGAAGCATGAAGCATACATATGAATACACGTAATATGTGAAGTATGCACAGGAAGCATGAAGAATATATGTGAACACATGAAGTATACACAAGAAGCATGAAGCATACACATGAATACATGTAATACATGAAGTATGTGAAACATACATGTGAATACATGAAGTATACATAAGAATCATGAAGTGTACACATGAATAAACATAATATATGAGTTATACACAAGAATCATGAAACATACACGTGAATACACGTAATACATGAAGTATACACAAGAAGCATGAAGCGTACATGTGAACACATGAAGTATACATAGGAAACATGAAGCATACACATGAACAGATGAAGTATACACATGAAGAATGAAGCATATACGTGAATACACGTAATATGTGAAGTATACACAGGAAGCATGAAGCATACACGTGGATATACATAATACTTGAAGTATACATAGGAAGCATGAAGCATACACGTAATACATGAAGTATACACATGAAGCATTAAGTATACACATGAATACATGTAATACATGAAGTATACACAAGAAGTATGAAGCATACATGTGAACACATGAAATATACATAGAAAGCACGAGGCATACACGTGAATACACGTAATACGTGAGGTATACACAGGAAGCATGAGGCATACATGTGAATACATGTAATACATGAAGTATACATAGGAAGCATGAAGTATACACATGAATACATGTAATATGTGAAGTATTCACAAAAAGAATGAAGTAATACATGTGAATACACATAATATGTATGAAGTATACACAAAAAGCATGAAGCATACACTTGAACACATGAAGTATACACATAAAGCATGAAGCATACACATGAATACACGTAATACATTAAGTATGCACATGAAGCATGAAGCATACACTTGGATACATGTAATACATGAAGTATACATAGGAAGAATGAGGCATACATGTGAATACACATAATACATGAAGTATACACAGGAATCATGAAGCATACACATGAATGTACATGAAGTATACAAAGGAAGCATGAAACATACACATGAATACACGTAATACGTGAAGTATACATAGGAAGCATGAAGCATACATGTGAATACACACAATACATGAAGTATACACAACGCATGAAACATACATGTGAACACATAAAGTATACACATGAAGCATAAATCATACACATGAATACATGTAATACACGAAGCATACACAGGCATGAAGCATACAGGTGAACACATGAAGTATACATAGGAAGCATGAAGCATACATGTGAACACATGAAGTATACACAAGAAGCATGAAGCATACACATGAAACATGAAGTATACATAGGAAGCATGAAGCGTACACGTGGATTCATGTAATACATACAGTATACACATAAATACACATGAGACATGAAACAAGAAGCATACACAGGAATAAGTGAAGCATGTATTCAAATACATGTAAGTCATGAAGTGTACACATGAATACAAAGTATACGTATGAAAACACATAAGTCACAAAGTATACATTGGAATACATGGAAGTCACAAAGTATACACATAAATTGTATACACTTGAATACACGTAAGCCATAAGTCACAAGTCATGAAGTATACATACAAATACACGTAAGTCACAAAGTATTTACATGAATACATGTAAGTTACTAGTATACACATGAAAGGAATACTCATATAGAAATGCATTATTGGCCTACTTAAGAAGAAGGTTGAATAGTTTATTAAAGAAGCTAGCAGGTTTATTAGCCTTAACTATAGGAGTCTTTAGATAATTAAATGTCTACTTAGTAACATTTTTTATGAATGTTAGAAAGCTATAGACACATGTGAAAACTTGAATGTAATAAAGACCATCCGTAATTATTTAAGCATCAAATAAATAATCGGTGAATTTTCAAGAATAAAAATCAAGAACAAGATGTAAATAACACCCATGCCTACAACATTCAAGAATACAATTTACACAATATGCATGATAACATCATTCAAGAATAGCTAGCATATATAGGATTTACTTTATCCTCATGTTGACAAAGTTCATGATAGAACTATATAATTTGATAGTAGTGGTATTTAATAAGATTTACATTAATCAAAAATCCATAAGGCTATACAACGATATATGCCGATAAAAGTATATAATATATCCAATAAAGTCATGTAGGCTTACTACAAAAGAGCCATATGGACATAAAATGTCACATATATCGATAGTACAAAACATATGTTCAAAAATGTCACAGGCATACAACAAATGACCCTAATACATAGTCATTTCCCACTAGGGAAGGAAATAGATCACGTGTTGCCTTCAATTCTCGGCTAGATAGAGATGCAAATGTTGTTGTTGTCTTTTGAATGCACTCACTCATCCTCCTCTCTTCACTTCTCTAGAGTTTCAACTAATACAATAAGAATTTTAGATGTAAATATATAAAAATTGAATTAAGGAATGCCATATAATAGAAAAATCACTTATCACAAACAAATAATCATCATGCTCATTCATAACAACACATTGACAATATGGCGTGACAAACACCTATATCAAGTATCAATATAGCAATTAAACTGTACATACGAGTATCATTAAAAATTTCAATAATAGACCAATAAATGACCAAATATAATGTGAAATTTACTAATTTATTGCATACATCTGTCAAAGGATTAGAACCTACTACTACTGCACCAAATGCATGGTCCATCATGCCACAAACATTGGAAGGGTTGTCTGATGTCAACATTTGAAAATGAAACAATAAATATGAAGTTTCAAACAATTGATGTTTTAAAAAGAGCAACCATATGGAATTATGCTAAAAAGAACAATCATATATGGAATAGTGTTTTTTTTAATTACCAAAAATTCCTAACATTGTCTTACAACACCATTAAATAGTAAAGGTTACCTGAGTGAAAGTTGTTTGAGGATGAGAATAGCGAGGTGTCAATGTTGAAGGTCCACTAGCAAACTATTTGACATCTAAAGTGTGTTGTGAGACAATCATTCATATAAGATTAAACCATTCACATGCAATAGTTATTTCTTTAATATTGGTTACATACCTATGGACTCGACGATGTAAACATATAGGGGTCTATGGGAAGGGTGCACATAACACTAGCACTTTGACCTTGAATTTTCAACATATTCATTTTACTAATTTAGTTATTATTACATTTCAAAATAAAATTTAATAAATAATATTAAATGAACTTGTTGAAATTTATCTGAGTATCAATGTTGAATGTTTGATTCAATAAGGAATCTACCATGGCCATTTGTTCTATAGCTAATGTATCATGTGTAGTTGCATCTCAAGGACTCTCACCATCGTACTTGCAAACAATGTTGCAAGAGTGACAAATGTGGGCTAGAACTCTGGGCCTAGAAGATCTCCCATGCTAGGCTCTGCTAGAGGCCTTACACACTATACAAGGCTCTAAGTAAGCAAGCTAATTGATTCCAACGTGTCCACCTCAACATTGTCCTTCACAATGGAAGGAATAGTGACATGCTCCACCATAGATTTTTCCAAGGATCTCGGTGCTAGCTGCAGATTACATCGTGCACTGGGTCTATCATGTGTGGAGCCCCCACCTCTACCCTGGAAGTCTAAATAGTCAAAATAATTTGGCATCTTATTGAGGACAAACTCACAATAGAGTTTCCTCAAAAAATACTACAATACCTCATAGTTATTGCATGGAGGTTGGTCAAAAACCATCCACCACCACTCTCAAAACTTATTTTTAATTAATTCATGGTGGCACCAATGGATGGGGAACCTCCTACATGCATGTGATAAAGTTGCATTGGTTCTTGGGTCTGTGAAAAGGGCACACAAATCGACTTTGCTATTTTTTTCTTTCTTCACTTGTGCATAGGAAATTCCACTTGCATAAAATCATTTTAATTCCTCTCTCTTATTTGACCAAATTTTTTTTTTTCAATCATTACTTCTACATGAGATACTTAATCGACTTTAGCAATTCGGCAATGCCTCTCCTATAAGGGTGGGTTGCAACATGTTCATTTAATCTTGCAATCAATTAGTCAAGCTCTCTTATGTTGTTTTCAATTTGATTTAAAATATGTTCTTGAGTTCCTATAGGATGTCTACGAATTGAGGGAGGGGTTTGATGTTCTTCTTGTTTGGGAGGGGTTTCATGAGGAGGTGTTTGTGAATTATCAATAATTGGAGGTGGAGATTGGTTTCTTGGAAATTAAAACAAAGTTTAATCAAAAAACCTATTTCAATCTATAATTTAGTTTAAATTTGAAACTAAAACAACACAAATACATAGCTCTTCCACCTCTATGATGTCTTGGCACCATCCTCATGAAGAATCACAAGTAGAGAGTGCAAAAAATGAAGGAGATTTGGCAAGAATGAGTTGCAAAGGTAAAAAATGCCAAATGAAGTCATGGGTTGCAAGCAAAAAATGGCATTTTTGTTCTGTTTATTTTTATTTATTGTTCTTTCAATTTGGTGAGCACCAAATTTGGTGCTCTCCAAATTTTGCATGCACAACATTGCATGTTACAGGTTTTTTTGTAATTTGGCACCTTTTTTGTGTCACAAATTGGTGCACACACCCTTAACATTGGGAATCTTTGCGGTAACACTTATGTTTTGAAACGTGGAACATACATAACTCATAGTTGTTTTGAACTACCCTTCGAACCACAAGGTTGCATCTTCATCTGTAGAGAAATGCAGAGCATTTGACTAAGCTTCTGGTGGTGTAAATATTTGTACCTTTGACATTTTGGAGACTTATGTGCATTTCTCTTCATATCCCATGTGAAGTTTTTCATCAGGAACATATATAATAGTACATCAATCAAATCATATTAACACGTATATTGACAAGTGACATCCAACCATGAACTTGAAAAGATAAGGTACAACTATGTACCAATGACAACATTACAACCCTTCAACAACTCTTCATTAAGGAAAACATACTAGTGTATGCAATAGCAACATAAGTTGACATCAATGACAACACACTAACAACACATTTGCAACACTATTATCTTATATTATACATTCAACTATCTTCTTTATATATATATATTTACTTGGGGATGTCTCCCTTACAAAGTACAACATTTTTCTTCAAAGCCTAGTCAGCCATATGTTTTGTATTCTATTGGCAAAGGTCTATGGTATGGCTTATTGATGTGTCAAGTTCTATCTCCAACTATTTACCCTGCCAACAATGAGTTTGTCTTCAAGACCATAGATTTATTTGATTGATAGTTTATAAGGAGACGGTTCTTTTAGTGTAGATGTATCACTCTCACAAGCATGTTCACACATACATAACTCCTTTGCATCACTTTAGGTGCTTTCCATAAATGGATGGATCCATGTGATATCATAAGATTTAGAATCCAAACAATATTCACCATTATCATAGGGTATAAAATCCAACAAACCCCAATGATTACTTCTAAAGTGTTATAGTGATTTGATAAAGGTTCATTTTTGTGTAATGCAATCATTATATATATCCCTTGATTTATATTTGTTGTATAGATGAGGATTGATGGGTATATGATAAATCTTCACTTTATGCTAAAATTTTACATATTTATGCAAATTAGATAGAATATATTACATATTATGCAACCACAAATATCCAAGACGAATATTGTAAATTAAATTTTTAAGCATCACATAGAACAATGTGCCTAACATACATGGTTTGGCACGAATTGGAAGAATGATATTACCTATGTAAGATCTAGTATATTATCAAATATTCTAAGTCAAGGTTTTTATTTTTGACATGTCTACTTCTAATTTCCTTAAATAATCTTCAATGTATAAGTTTATACTATATATCCATTATCAACTAAAGACCATTTAATGAATAGTTTGCTATAGTTCACCATAACATGCAAAGGTACTACTTCCTTAAGGACCTTCTCAAGTAGAATATCATTGGCATCAAATGATATGGTTTGATGTTCCTTGTAGCTAATAGACTGAGTTAGATATGTGACTAATTGTTAAATAGTGTTAGACCCAGCTTGGATTTCTCTACTAAGGTATTTTACATTAATTCTTTATAATTAGGGAATGTGCATACTAATTTTTATATCGATATTTTAGTTTGAGTGCTTTGCATTTTTTAAATAATTGCATACCCTTTATTTTATATGTGTTTTGAAGTATAGGAGGTAAATTAAGTGTAATGGTTTGTAGGATAGGTGGTGCTAGATCAACATCTTGTCCACTTCCTAATCTTTGTTGATTATGCCCCACAAGATTATAATCATGTGAATTAGAAGCCACATGAAAGGTATATACATAAGAGACACAAGCCATGTTGATACATGATGAATTAGGATCAAAAGATAAATTGTGAGGTCCAACATCTCTAAGTTTGTGCTATCCTTCTATGAATTATGGCTAGAAAATAGGAAATAAAAGCATGAGTCAAATTTGTGAAGGAAGTGTTAAGAAAATAAGATGCATCAATCCATTTCAAAGCTCTACCACTTAAATTATAATCTAAACTCATTAATCAATAAGATATTATCTAAATGTTTCTAATTAACAAGTAAACATGACTTCATGAGGTATATGTAGAACCATCATAATCATTATGTAAGAAATTCACTATGGTTCATTATGTCATAATTATTATGTAAGAAATCAAACGTTAGGAAATATGAAAATACAAGATAAAATTGTAACCTATCAAATCTAAAACCCTAAAAGTGATGAGAAACCCTAGGGGAAAACTAGGTTGTGTAAGAGATAGGTTTACCAAATGTGAAGGAAAATAAAATTTTTGAATGCCTATTCTGGCTAATCCAATCAAATGCATACAAACAAACACACATTAACCTAGATTAATAAATAAATGTATTACGTCTATTGTGGTCTAATGTATTCTAAAAGTAAATGATAAAACTGTACAAAAAGTAAATGCAATGAGTAAAGGTACTTAGCTTTAGGTTCCATGATAAATAAAAGTCAACTATGATATTAAAGTTGAATAATGAATATGATGTCAAAGTATGTATTGCCTCAAGATTAGGGATAAATGATGATAGTCTATAGTTTTCCTTGAAATTAGAGAATTATGCTTACATTGTGAAGAGTTGAGTTTGTCGGTCAAGATCAATATTGCATTCATGGAAATATCCTACAAATTCAAAAATGATTTGTTAGAATGCATTATTTATGGAATTCTATTGCTCTTGATTCACCTTTTCTTCCTTTGTCTATTTTGATATCTAGAGACTAAAAATATTTATTTAAATACCTTGGAAGGGTTCTTATTGTGTCAATATAAGATATTTTATCGTAAGTTTACCCCTAGACATGTGTGTGAAAAATCAAAGACAAAAAATCTCAATTGTGCAAATGTTCCTAAAATGAATTTGTCGACCTAGGCACCAGATCCAATATTCAACTACTTAGGATGAGAGAGGGTGAGAAGATTCTTAGGGATATGAAATGAATACTTTTAAGTGCCAGTACATAGCATAAAATTGCACAAACTTGTGAATAGTTGGCCCTTAGTAGAAAGGAATAGGTAAGAGTCAACAAAAAATTGAATTTGAATTTGAATTTTGATTTGTGAGAGTTAAGTCCATGAGTGTGGGATTGACACTATAATTGAAAAATGACCCAAGACATGAAAATGTTCAACTCTTAGTGACTAATGGATATGTGAGAATGTGTGCACTAGATGTAATTAATGTATGATTGAAATGAATATATAAGAATGTGAACACATATGAATAAGGTGAAGATAAATGTGTGAAAATAAGTATGAGTGGGATAAATAAAGATTAGAAGGGACTTAACTTTACAAAAATATACTATTTATCGATATATAAATATATTAAAAACTCTCCCCAAAATAAATAAAAAATTAAATAAAAATGACATACTAATTTCACCCCATATACAAACACAACAATTAATTAAAGAAACAAACTTCAATTTGAGTCCCACATTTGGAATATGTTTTGTCCTCTCTTTCTTATTGTTGGCCGTGGAACTCAATGTTAAATGTAATAGTTTTATTACTTAGGATAATGAATACACACAAATTACTTGCTCCCTCAATGATGATGTTGGTGTGGAGACAGGAGGGGATCTTATATAAAATAGTTTGTTTGTTTTTTTGTTTTTTTCTAAATGATGCAAGGAATCTGCCGATTCTCAAGCCAAATACAATGTATCTGGGATAGAATCTGCAATAATACTATACTTAAATTTACTCTTTCAAATCGGTGCATTGACATTTGAAGATCAACACAATGCACAGGCCATCACAAAGGCAACATGGCAGTGTTGCTGAAGAAGATAATCTTAACTTTTTAGAGTATGAAGGTGTTGTAATAGCAGGAGGAGGCATAGGAGGCCTGGCTACTGCTCTTGCTCTTTACAGGTACAGGCCATTATTCTTTAAAAGATTAGACACAGTTATTGGACTTGCAAGTCAAAAATCTTATAATTAACTTTCAAAGGAAGTATAAATATTTTGGATTGCTTGTTGGTTTTGTTTCCAGTAAAATCGAAATCACAACTTACATGCTGCTAAAAGATTTTTTACTGCTTTCTTTCCTTCTATAATCCAAGAACAATTAACTGGTATCATGGGTTTTGATCTTCTACAGTCCATGATTTAAAGGTTCTTCTAGAAATTTGGTTTTAAGCTTCCACAGTGCATGATAATAGAACAAGGGGTTTTCTAGAATTTTATTTTGGCTTTGATCTTTGATCTTCTACAGTCCGTGATAATAGAACAAAGGTCCTTCTCAAAACTTGGTCTTGAGCTTCCACAGTCCATTATAATAGAATAAAAGTTATTCTGGAACTTTGATTTTGAGCTTCCCCAATCCATGATAATAGAACAAAGATTCTTCTAGAATTTTGAGCCTCCAGAGTCCATGATAATATAACTGAAGTTCAGGATAACTTCAGAAGCCTTAATTTTTTACCATGGACTGTGAAAGTATATAGATATATACACTGATATTATTGGTTTTGAGCTTCTACAGTCTATGATAACAGAAGAATTCTAAAGTCCGTTTTATATTTAATTAATGATATCTTCATGATATGTTCAATCCAAAGCGTTCAATATAGTACACTCATGTAAGTCATAAAGGTTCTGGTTAAATGTAATGTTAGGGACTTTAAGCTTGAGCAGTCCTTAATGTTGTAGAAGATTTTTGTGGGAAAGATTTTAAAGAATGCACATTTTAGGTTACACTTGGTGAGTCATCATTAGGATGACAGATTAATTAGCATTCTGTTGTTTTGCAGAGTGGGATTGAAATGCTTAGTGCTCGAGCAAGGGAGTTCGTTGCGAGCAACAGGAGCAGCTCTCAACCTTTGGACTAATGCTTGGAAGGCATTGGAGGCTCTTGGAATTGCAGAAGACCTTCGTACAAGACATGTTCGGTTACTAGGGCAAGAACTGCAACTTTAACCCTTCTGCAAAATCTACTTTATTATGTTCATTAATTCACGTCTGCAATTGAATTAAATATTAATTTATGTCTGCCGGGAACCAGTTCAAGGATGGTCTGCGTTGAGGATGGGTTACACAAGGATTTTTCATACAGGTGAGTAGTACCTGCAAGTATCCTCATGGGATTTATCATACTGTTCTTTATAAAATGGGAATCACTGTAATTAAAGAAAATGGAGACAGTTAAATAAGATGAGTTAGCATCTAGACAAGGGTTTCTAAATGCAATGACTTGGTTCCCCATAGAAGGATTAGTTTGTGGCTCACTGCACTTCTTTCTGCTTTCAATCTTGGGTAGAACCCCACATAAAAGGAGGCACATAAACGAGCAGTTTGTGGCATTGTTGTGGGTAATGGACAGGAATCATGAAGTCCGCTGTGTGAAAAGAAGTGTTCTTATTGAAACGCTTGCTGCAGCCTTGCCTTCAGGAGCCATCAGATTTAATTCCAGAGTTGTGGCTGTACTCAGAAATAGAAATTATGGTTACCCCACCATAGAATTGGAAGATGGCACATATATCAAAGCCAAGGTGAATCATAAAAACCCACTAAACAGATACCTGAGTTTCCAGAAGGGTTTTAAATTATTGAAAAGCTGACATTATAAATGTGTAGAATGTTTTCCTTGTTGCTACTATGTATTATCTCAG
>VDFB02380584.1:0-19481 GCA_007258455.2 Sequoia sempervirens
TGCTCTTCCATCAAACGCCTAGGGTAAGAAGAAATGTTCCATGAGTTGGAACTCGTGAACATTTAAAAATATTGTGTTTATTTTTCAACCATCTTTCTTCTTTATCAACATGTTTCTTCTTCTTCACCCTGCTCTGAATCTTCCTATCTCTTCCTTTGTTCATCCTTCTTCTCTTTCTTCCCCTCATTAAATTCATTTCAAAATACCAATGTTTTACTTTCCACCCTACTTCTTCACTATCAACACTTGCATATAAATTAGCATTGACAAATTTATAGAAATCAAATAATTTTGTTTGCACTTCTTTCTCACCTTGTCTTCCTTCATCCTCCTCTTCTTCTATGTCAATAAATTTTATCATACCTTTTTTTTTTAGTTTGTAACCTGATATTTCTACCCATAACCATCTTCCCCATTTCACTTTCTTTCACGAACTCACAAAATACAAATCAGTTTGAACATCAACATCAACAAATTTTGAAAAATCAACAAAAATAGCAATATTCTCCTCTTTCCCTACTAGTGTATCAATCTCATATCCATTATTGTAAACCATGTCATTTTCATATAAATAAACCTCTTATTTATTAGCTAATAATTCTAAAAATTCAAACTTTACCTCAATGTTTTTTGCAACTTTTGTTTTGCCTATTTTTAACGCAAGCCACTCCTTTACTGCTGCAATATGCATTAATAAGTCACCTTCTTTCTCATTTTTTGTTGCTCCTTCAATTTCTTTATTCACTATATTCCCCATAAAATCTTCTTCAATCTATTTTCCAAAAAGCTCAAATATTTCCAAGTCCTTCAATGGACCAAACTTTGTTGCAACTTCACAGTTATCTTCTAAAACAATACTATCCTTTTCATGCACAAATTCATTTATCTCTTTCAAATCAAATTTTCTTTCACAAATATCATACGGATGAAAATTTACCTAGATGTTTTCTTGCATCTCTATTGTTTCCACAACTTTACAATCACCATATTCCTTTATCTTTTCTTCATGCAAATCAATATTTACTTTGCAAAACTCAAAAGAAGGAGATAATACATCTATTTTTTTTGTTGCAACCTCTTTTTTTGTGCATACAATTTCATTTTTCTTTTCTTTTATGTCATCAACAAGATGCACATTTTTTGCTACCTCTTTCTTTCTCCATTCATTCCTTGTGCCTTTCTTATTTCCTTGATTTCTTTCATCTGAATTCATATGGCTTGCTCCAATATTACTTTTTTTTCATACTCTTTCCACCATAGGGCTGTAATACTACACTTCAACATTCTCCTTTTCATTGTCCTTTTTGTCAATTCTCTTATTTTCCTCTTCTATAACTTTCTTCTTCATTACCAAGATTTCCACAAGGGCATCCAATCTCACTTCTATCTTCTTCAACTCTGTAATTATTATCTTTTCTCTCACCTTTTCCCAATACTCTTCCCAAAATAACATTCTCGCAAGTCTTCCAATGACCAATCTTGTCTTCTTTTTCATAGGAATTTTTAGAGACTCACAAGTCCCTCTGCAATTAATAGTACTCCTTTCAAAAATATCTCACTCACACAACTATCCTCTACCCAACAAAGACTCAGAAGATGCTTCCTCTACCCACACTTTCTTAGTAGAGGAACTCTACACCTTCTACCCAACTTTATCTCTATTGGAGGATAGTAGTCACAAACCATCTTTCATGCTTGCAATAAACATACCTCCATAAAATCAACACTTAAACAATATTTAAATAAAATCTCTAGTACAAGATTATTTCATTTGCATTCAAATAAATACTAGAATTTTACAAAATTGTCAAAACTCAACATACTATCTGAGACACCTAAAATGGTCTGGAGAATCCAATTAATCGAATACGCCTTATTTGATTAATTAATCTTAAATTCCTCTACTTAGTAAATAAATAGAAATATTTATTTATATTAAGTTCATTTATCAATTCTCCTATTTTTCTCTCCTAATTAAATAAACAAAATTAAAAACTTTGTTTTATTTAATTATTATCATTTTTATCACATTATTTCTCTCTTAATTAAATAAACAAAATTAAAAACTTGTTTTATTTAATTATTATCATTATTTCTTCTATCTTTAAATTGAATACACAATTTTAATAATTCGTGTTATTTAATTTCACATTTCCTCTTAATTAAATAAAGATTGTCAAAAATCTTTTATTTAATTATCACTCTCCTTTAATTTAATAAAACCAAACCCTATAGTTTGATTTATTAAATTATTTATTCCTCATTTTTGCTAAATTTAAATAAATTAAAATTATTTAAATTTATTGCATAAAGTTTGCACTATTCCCTCACCAATAAATATTTATTTCTCACCAATCAAATTAATGGCACTGCCATTCACGGGAAAGCTTCAGGGAAAATCTGCAGGAAGATCTCTCAACAACCTTCCACCCACCTTCCCTCTTATATTGCCTGGTGTTTTCATGGGGAGAAACCATTCCCCATGATCAGCTCCTTCTCATCCCAAGCCTTTAGATTCTCCAGAAGAAATCACAGCCCCTCATCCCGATTTCCTGTACAATTGTGCTGCCGTGAAAGCTATAAATACAGCTCTTGGGCTGCAAGAAAAGGATCCCAATGAATGTAATCTTACTCTGCAGGTTTCCAAAGCACTCAAGCATCCAATTCATCCAACAATCATCCAGCAACCATCCAGCATCCATCCAGCATCAGCATTTGCAGTCATGGCTGCCATTAGCATAGAGTTTGCATATTTAGATTAAAATAGAGTAGCATAATCTCATTTCTCATTCTCTAAGTGTCACTTAATAGTTTAATTAGCTTAAGAATCTGAGAGCTAAGTAAATTAGAGAAGTCTTTAGAGTTAGAGAGCAATAGGATAGCATTTTGAAGCTTTTTAGTTTAATTTAGTTTGAATTCATTGAGTTTTAGATACATTTATCTTATTTAGAAGCGTAGATGCATAGTTTAGCTTGTTTCCCACATTCTACAGCTTACAAAATGGCGCCCACCGTGGGGCAATACCCCGTATTTTGCTAATTTTTGAAAATCTT
Organism: Sequoia sempervirens; assembly: GCA_007258455.2. Taxonomy (NCBI): domain Eukaryota; kingdom Viridiplantae; phylum Streptophyta; class Pinopsida; order Cupressales; family Cupressaceae; genus Sequoia; species Sequoia sempervirens. The sequence continues at coordinate 3,054 of VDFB02380584.1, forward strand.
ATCGTACAAGAATCGGCGTAAAAGTTTTCGCGGGATCGAGAGTTTTTACAGTGCACCAGGATTCTGTTTTAGCGCGCCCGTAACTGTTCCAGCACCCGGTAACTGTTCCAGCGCGCCGGGTTTCTGTTTCAGCGCGCCCGGTCACTGTTCTAGCGCGCCTGGTTTCTGTTCCAGCGCGCCATTTCTTTTCATTTAAAGTCATTTCTTTCATCTGGATCCGACGCGTCCGCGGCCAGATTTCATTTATTTCTTTCTGTTTGGTTAAAATTTACCAATCCTAGGGTAGAAACAATAAAATTTACCAATCCTAGGATAGAAATGGATAAAATTTACCAATCCTAGGATAGAAATGGATTAAAAATGTACCAATCCTAGGATAGAAACATCACACTTCTTTTGAGGTTTTAAAAATTGAACATCTTGCTTGTCATGGAGCAATATCTCCATTAGAAGTAAATCATTTGTCTTTTGGGCTTAAAAAGAACAAAATCTTGCTGTGTTTGGGTGATAGGTTTATGCTCTCCCCTTAACTGGGTGCATCAGAATACCAGACTCACCATTTACTTTATGCAATTTTATGCTTTTGTTAAAACCTTTAGACAGGCCTACCGTAGTGGGAAAAAGTACTCACCCTACGGGAACGACCTGAGTGGGGACAGCCAAAAGCCATGGTATTCCAACCCACTTTAAAATTTATGTGAATTTGGGGAAACCCTCTTTCAACGGAAGTGCGCAGGATAACCATCCCCAAAATCTTTGTTTTAAAGATTGGGAGGTCTCTCGAGGGAGTTTATCCATTTGCCGCTCTGAACGGAAACCCTATCTAAGAACTTAGAACTAGAAGCACACTTGTCAGTTTCCGAACATTGTAATACTCGGCGGTGCAGGGGCGGGGAAGAATCTACCCTCAAGCACTCACCATATAATTGCCAAGGACTGTTTGCTCGGGGGATCCGGTATCCACTTTCGTCACTCTGAGTACGCACCTGGAAAAGACAAAAACATGGGCGCCCTCTAGGGGTGACATGGCTGTGTGAGTCGACGCAATTCCAAGCTGTGGGCCGTTCGAGTATATAACGATGACCTTTTGTCTCTAGGAGTGAGTCTGTTTGGATTGTCTTATCTTGTTATCAAACCAGTAAAAATCAAGAAGAATCATTTGATTCTTGAGAACATACACTACTTGTTTAGATTCTAGGATTTTAAATACAACCACTCTATTCTTGATTGCTGTGTTTTCTATCATTAAACTCAGATAAGATCATCACAAAAATCCAAAAAAATCAAAACACTTGTGGATTTCTCATGATTCGAGATTGGGTATCTACCAAGTTTGTCAAGAAATCTCTTGCCAAACGAATCCGAAAACCAAAGAAGACACTTGCCTACAAACAACTCCTAAGAAAACAGAGGTTTCTATATCAAAGCAGGAAAGTTCTACTCCAACATAGAACTTTTATTCATAGGTATCACAATTTCTCTAGAGGTTATACAGACGGCTACGCCATAGCTCCCTTAGACTCACAAGCATACTTTCAGAGAAGAGCTCTTAGGCAACATCACAATCATAGTCAGAGAATTCATCCTGAATACATCCCACAACCGGCCATCCAATATGATACCAGACCAAGTGAGTTTTATAGAATAAGATAGTTTCTTCTATCTTAAACCCCTTTAGTCATAGTTTTAGCAAAACCCGGTTTCTGTTTCAGCGCGCTTGGTGTCTGTTTTAGCGTGCCTGATTTCTGTTTCAGCGCGCCTAGTCTCTGTTTCAGCGCGCCTGGTCTCTGTTTTAGCGCGCCTAATTTCTGTTTCAGTGCACCGAGTCTCTGTTTTAGCGCACCTAGTCTCTGTTTTAGCACGCCTAGTCTCTATTTCAGCATGCCTGGTCTCTGTTTTACCGCGCCTGATTTCTGTTTCAGCGCCCCTAGTCTCTATTTTAGTGTGCCCGATATCTATTTTAGCGCACCATAAAACTCGAAAAACAGAGAGTTAATAGGGCATTTTGTCAGCTTGCCCATATCAAATACAAGGTTTCTATCAGTTCAAAACAATTTTTTTTACAGTCCAGAACACAATAGTCATACAAAAAGAAAAGCTTTACCCCTATACCTAGATCTTGCAGCATCTTACATAGTGTCGTTATCACCAAAATCTGAGATTTTCTGTCAAAATTTCCCTATCAAGGATTCTATCATCCTTTCATCATGAAACTAGACAAAACAAAATCAGATTTTAAAACAACAACCTTGACACTTATCCAATCAAATCCAAGACCAAAGTCTAGGGTAAACCTTTTAACGTTTGTATGCCTATCTTCACACGAGCAGCATATCAAAAACAACAAGAACAAGAAAACGAAAAAATTGCAGCCATGACTGAAGAAAACCCTTGGGGACGATATAGCAACACTGATCCTCTTATTAACTCACATGAGAAGGAAATAACTACAGAAGAAATCGAGAAAGTGCAACAAGACCCTCATTTCCATAAATTTATGGAAAAGATGCTAGAGCAAGACATGGAAAAGTATCTTCTCTTATTAGCTGACAAAGGTGCTAAGCTTCCTAAAGACTTTGATGTCAATCAACTCAAGGAAGCAACCACACCTAACTCAACTAATATAGAGAATCCAAATCAAATAGATGCTTTGACAAGACAAATCCAACAGTTACAATTACAATTCCAGAATATCCAACAAGGGCCAACAAAGAGGTATCTATTACAAGACATTTGCCCTTATCCATTTGACTCAAGCATCAACATGATACCATTTCCAAGGTATTGTGAGTACCCAACATACAACAAATACAATGGGAGAACTGATCCGTTTGACCACGTACGAGAATTTTGAGCTATGAGCATAGAGTTCGCACACGAGGACTCTTACTTATTACGGTTATTCCCAAGAAGCCTAGGAAACACTTGCATGGAGTGGTTTTCTAAATTAGAACCTGGAATTCAATCCTTTGAGGAACTAATCAATAGGTTCATAACACACTTCTCATTCAACATCCAACATGGGGTAACCTTAAAAGAACTTTACAACACCAAACAAGCAAAGGGCGAAAAGTTTCTCTCTTTTCTCCAACGATGGAGAAGGCTATTTGCTAAATACCCTAGATCTATTCCTGAAGAGGAGAAGATAGAGATGTTCATTGATAACTTAGTAGATGACATGAACTACAGATTGGACTTACAATGTCCATCCACATTTGAACAAGTTATCGAAAAAGGGCTTAAAATCGAAGAGGCTCTAATCAAAAGAGGAACAATCAAACATTTCACTGAAGGTTCAAACAATAACCATTCCTCTAACAGCAACAACGAAAAGCCAAGATTTTGGCAAAAGAACAAGAATACTGATACCATGATCGATGCGCATACATCTAAACCAGTATTCACCTTGACACCAACTACTACCAACAAACAAAACAATGGTTTTAATATCAAACAAAGTAGTGATCAAGGAAATAATCAAAACAGTGGAGAAACGAAAACCCAATCATTCCAATGACCCTCCAATAAATGAAAATTCACGCCATTAGGACAATCGTTGGAATCAGTCCTCAAAGAACTCTTAAACGAAAAACTCATTCACGTGCAAGAAGCTAGAAATTGGGACCCTCAAGTCAAACCATCATGGTGGAATGACTTACATTACTGTCACTATCATCAAAATAAAGGTCACATGACTGAAAATTGTTGGCAATTAAAACATGTGGTACAAGACCTCATAGATCAAAAGAAAGTATTCGTAGAGGGCCCTCAAACAAACAAGGATCATACAACATTCAAAAATCCTCTACCCAATTATCAAAAGGGAGAATCTTCTTCCGCAAACACCAAAGGTAAGAACGTTGGTTATGTTTATGATGCAACAATCCTTTGTTTTTCTGCTGCCAAAGAGGATGAAGAGTTATGCAATCAAATCAACCAAGACAACGACATTACATCTACCAATTTGGTACAACATATGGACAAATCCGAAAACCAAATCAATGTAGTCACACTCAAAGGGAAACAAGAGTACCAACCGGTTAATGCCACAACAAGGGAACAATCCAAAGTTATATTGAAAGGAGCATCAATATCATCCCCATCAGTGGATCCCCCCTCCAATCAATATAATCTCATCGATCAATTACAGAAAATACCGGCACAAATATCAATCTTGGAACTTTTGAAGATTTCCCCATCACACAAAGAGGTTCTTGAACAAGCTCTCGTATCAACTACAGTACCTAACAATCTGGATGTGTGTCAATTCCAAGCTATGGTGGGACATCTATCTGCACCTCATTGCCTTTCTTTTTCCGAACATGATGATGTATCACTCACCCATCCGCATAATTCCGCCCTTCACATTGAAGTCCTTATCCATAAACATCGTGTAAAACGTGTCCTGATAGATGGAGGGGCCGGTTTAAATATTTGTACCTTAAAGCTGATTCGTGCACTAGGATACTCAGATGAAGCCATTGATACCAGAAGAAAAATCACAATCAAAGCATATGATGAAGAAGAAAGGTCCTCTATAGGATTGATCATATTACCCATTCAAGTTGGGCCTATTGTCCAAAAAGTGGTTTGCCAAGTCTTAGATAGGGAACTGACATACAACATACTATTGGGACGCCCTTGGATCCATGATATGCAAGCAGTACCATCTACCTATCATCAATGCCTAAAATTTCCCGTCAATGGACAGGAGGTAACAATCACAGCAGACTACAATGACACCCAAGCTTGTCATACATTGAAGAAATCTCAGGATACATTCATACCTAACAATAGAGAATTTGGCACATCAGATAGTGAGCAACAGCAAAGCTTCATTTCAAAGTGGCTTCCAAAACAACAAAGATCACAAGAGATAAGGGTGGCACAATCTAACCCTTCAAATGTTGAAGAACAATTGGCTCCACTCTCACATCAATTCACCAAAGAAGTACAGATAAGTGACAAAGGAATTAGTGAATATGGTGTTGGACACTCATTCCATCTATCACAAATGTTACCCTCCTTACAAACACATGGACAGCCATCCACAAACACCCACACTTCACAACAATCTACAACAGCATTAGATGGCAGATTTGTAAAAGTTGGGAGCTTAGATGAAGAATCAGAAGATAAGGCCATACTAAATTGGCTTTATAAGGATGAGGAAGCCCCCGCTTCCACAAGTAACATCATAGAGACAACTCAATATGGGAAAGGAAAAACTATTCTTGAGAAGATGGGATATTCAGGACAGGGACCTCTTGGGTTAAGGAAACAAGGCATAACAGAACCAATCCAGCCTCTTACGCTCCAACATAAGGATAAAACTGGACTAGGATACATAGAAAAAGCAAGAGCGGAAATCACCAATAAAACTGTGGAGCGTATTCTTCAAATAAGAGATAATTCTGAAACAGATTCAAATGAGTATGAGTGGGACAACTTATCAGAAGTTTCCTATAAAGATATTCAGATTGATATTATCAAAAAGTATACCCCCAATCACGAGGAGGGTCAAAGCTCAAGTTTTAATCCTATTGTCTTTGAAATGCAAAATTTTGATGACTCAAATGAAGATGAACGGACATCGATTGAGATAAATGATGTGGAAGAAAATACCTTTGTAGGCCTCGACATAACCATAGACAACCTAGACGACATTTCCGTCCGAGCTTTCACAATCGCTGACCTCAACCCATCTAATGATTCATTGCCTTTACTACATCCCGAACTTATCGAATGGGAAGCCCAACATCCTATTACTCTCCCTATTTTTGACAATGATTCCTCCATTATTAACTACCTTTGCTGTGAGGAATCCGATGCTTGTTCTACCGATACTTCTTTTAATGATGCTTTTAGGCAGGAGGATGCCAAACCTTCCAGTTGCAAAAATATGAAAGAAAAAAATGGATCTAATGGTGAAAACCATTCTATGGCAGTATTTGATCCTAAAATAGTAAAAATAAAGAACGCATCCGATGGCGAAAACCTCATTGAGGCACCAAAGGATGGAAGGTTTGACATTCTCCCGCAACATTACCATGAAAGATCATCAGTGTTAATAATAGAACCCACCACCGATCTATTAATATTGTACGTGTGGGAAAAGCAAGGAATATTACGCGGCGCATCCATGGAGATCTGAGAAAAACCGGATTTTATCAAATTCTTTGAAGAGCGATGCATCGAATTTTTTGCTTGGTCATACTCACGACATACCGGGGCCCGGACCGCGGATCTCATTATGCATCACTTATCCTTACCAGCTGGCACTAAACCAGTAAAATAGAAGCTGAGAAAAATGCATCCACATGTTGCATTATTAGTGAAAAATGACTTGAACAAATTACTAGATGCTGGATTCATCAGATCTATTGACTATGCGGAATGGATATCCAACATTGTGCCTGTTTCAAAGCCGGATAACACCATCAGAATATGTACTGATTTCTGGGATTTAAATAAAGCATGTCAGGATGATTTTCCTTTGCCAAACATAGACATGATTGTAGATCTCCATGACCGGCCATAAAATACTATCACTCATGGATGGATTTTTGAGGGATACAATCAAATCAAAGATAGCTCGAAGACCAAGAAAGATATACATCCATGGGGCACTTTTTCTTTGGAACGTCATGCCTTTTGGGTTAAAGAATGCAGGAGCTACATACCAGCGGGCTATGACAACAATCTTCCACGACATGATGCATACCTTCATGGAGGACTATGTGGACGACATCTTAGCCAAATCTTACACCAGGGAAGGACATCTAGAGATATTGGCCAAAATATTTGACAGGTTGGAAAAATTCAAAGTCAGATTAAATCCAAAGAAATGTGCCTTTGGAGTAACATCAGCAAAGCTCCTAGGATACATAGTTTCTACAAAGGGAATTGAAGTAGATCCGGCAAAAGTCCAGGCCATTATGGAAATGCCACCTCCTAAGAATATCAGCACATTAAGATCTCTACAAGGCCGACTACATTCCATCAGAAGATTCATCTCCCAACTAGCAGATCGGTGTCATCCGTTCAACCATCTCTTACATAAAAATGTGCCTTTCAAATGGGATGAACAGTGTGAGAGTACCTTCAATCAAATCAAGCATTATCTGATGACGCCACCAATCTTGGTACCACCCAGTGAAGACAAGCCATTATTGTTATATATTGCAACAACAGACATTTCTTTAGGAGCCTTGCTAGCACAAGAGGATAAAGAGGGAAAGGAACAGGCTATATACTATATCAGCAGGACACTCAATGGACATGAAATAAACTACACCTTCATTGAAAAATCATGCTTAGCAGTAGTATTTGCAACACAAAAATTGCGACACTATATGCTTACTCACACTATCAAGCTTGTTGCAAAAATTGATCCTCTCAAGTATTTACTGAGCAAAGCGGCTTTAACTGGAAGGTTGGCAAAGTGGGTCATGCTCCTCAGTGAGTTTGATATTCAGTATGTGGAAAGGTGAGCTATCAAAGGACAAGCCATCGCCGATCAATTAGCAGAAGCTCCATTATCTGACAGTTATCATATGACCATGGAATTTCCTGATGTAGATATCCTCAATATCACAACACAACCATGGCAACTCTACTTCGATGGATCCTACACACAACATGGATCAGGAGCAGGAATTCTATTTGTCACACCTCTTGGGCACACAATCCCGCGATCATGCAAACACCTTGGTTGCACTAACAGCGTGGCGAGAATATGAAGCTTTGATCGCTTGGAATTAAAATTAGCTATTGAATGGAAAATCCGCGAGAACTACAGGTGTATGGAGACTCCCGATTAATCATCTATCAAGTCGACAATGATTATCAAACTAAGGATGACACCGCGATTTTTGCAGCCTGCAAAGAGGCGGTGGATGACCTAGAAGTGCTGTAGAAATCAAATTTGGCGGTGCAAGATCGAGAGAGAACAAAGCGTACGTTTCCCTTAGCCACAGCGCATCCTCTTCCTGCAAATGCACGAAACACAAGATGCGTTGCTCGATTTATTGTAGAACAAGTATCAAAATGCGGCATCACGCCAAATCCCAAAATCCCAAACCATAAGCCTTTAGATAGTGCCAATCCTCCATTTATGGAACATTTATCTTATCTAAAGATAATATCGCCACCAGATCTTTCCTGCATAACCAAAGCGCAACTTCATACGTAATCCACCAAACATACCATTACACGCTGCGAAACCGATTTTCCGGAGTAAGTGCAGCTTTTCGTTGTTTAGAACATAACGAATCCGCTTCCGCTTTACATGAGGTCCATGAAGGAATTTGTGGTACACATTCAAGTGGATTATCTTTAGCCAAGAAACTCCTTTGTTTGGGGTATTACTGGCCACACATGGAGCAAGAATCTTATCAGTTTGTCAAAAGATGTTCAAAATGCCAAATCCATGGCAATCTTATACATGCACCAGCACAGGAGCTACATCCATTTGCAACTACATGGCCTTTCTGTCAGTGGGGATTAGACCTGGTGGGGAAAATTAACCCATCTTCATCTAATGGACACAAGTTCATTATCACAGCAACCGAATATTTTACAAAATGGGTGGAGGCAGTTCCTTTAACCACACTCACTGGAAAGCAAATATCATCTTTCATTCTTAATTATCTCATTTGTAGATATGGGATACCCCAGTCAATCATCACAGATAATGGCAGGCCTTTCAAGAACCAAGACGTCCAAGAACTATGTGAAAAGTTCCACATCCAACATCGCTTTTCAACCCCATATTACCCTCAAGGTAATGGACAGGCAGAAGCTTCAAATAAAACAATCCTCAAAATTCTCAAGAAGACTGTAAATGAAGTGGGATGTGATTGGCACGTTCAGCTAAATCCTGCTCTTTGGGCTTACAGGACTAGTATCAGAACACCAACAGGAGCTACACCATATGCTCTTGTCTATGGATCAGAAGCAATACTACCTATTGAGGTAGAAATTCCATCCCTTCGAGTCTCACTAAAGGGACTCATTTCAGATGAAGATTATAGGATCTCTAGACTTCAGGAATTAGAGCTACTTGATGAACGTCGACAACAAGCTGTTAATCATTTGACAGCCTATCAACAAAGGATGTCTAGAAACTATAATCATAGGGTTAAACCTAGAGTCTTCCAGATTGGAGACTTGGTCCTCCGGGAAAACCCTAGAAATCAAGCAGATAGAGAAAAGAAGGGAAAGTTTGAACCTAACTGGATAGGACCTTATGTAATCATATCAGTCTATGGATCAGGAGCATATCGACTGTCTACACCAGAGGGAGACATGTTGGAGGAGCCCATGAACAGCATTCATCTCTGGCGATTCTACACTTGAGGATATCTAGTGCACGATCAATAAAGTTGTCTCGATGAAAACCTGGCAAACAGGCATCATGATGACAGAAAAAGAGAGAAATAAAAAAAATTAAAAAAATAAATAAATAAATTAAAAAAAAAAGAGGACACAATAAAAACAAGTGATGAAAACCTGGCAAACAGGCATTACTTGTGATTTTCACCAAAACTCCTCTATCTATTGGGTACAGTGTTGTTACGATTGTTTCCTTTCATATCATTTCCATATATCATTTGAGATTATCACTATCCATATCATAGCAAGGATACCATGTTTTACCCTAGCTTGGGGGAAACATCCTAATGTTATCTAGTACAAGTAGACTTTCAGCTTGCATGGAAGGGCAGTTAAACATAACAACATCAAGTGGCAACCCATCAAAGTCCAAAAACATCAGAAAATCCAAAAATCCAAAAACATCAGAAAATTCAAAGTCCAAAAACATCAGAAAATCCAAAAATCCAAAAAACATCAAAAAATTCAAAGTCCAAAAACATCAGAAAGTTCAAAATCCAAAAACATCAGAAAATCAAAAACACAAAAATAGAGTCTGCATCGGTCAAAAAATGGAGTTTGTGTCAATCGAACTACGTGGTCTCTGCGTGTATAACGTAGGCAAGACTAATCTTTGATCAGTCCCCGAGACCCCTAGGATAGGTCTTTTAGGTCGCATCACTTAGTCAAAACATTTGGGAAAATCATGCACACATCAGCACACACATCTCGACAATGATGATCTAATCTGAATAATGATTTGAAAATACATTAAGTAGAATTTGAATTGTTGTGCTTTTTATCATTTGATTATCATTTCTTTGGAGCAACTCAATGATGTATTGAACTAGAGATGTAAGGAAGAAGAATGATATCTTTTCTTTGTTTGATGTTTGTGAATTAGTCATTATTGTTTTGTGAATTGTCGCGGGAAATGCTCTACCAAGTATCATGGATGACATTTAAATTCACTTAAGAAAATGATTAATTCTTGTTTGTTTACGCAAGAAATGCTCAGGTCATCATTGGTTTATCTTATACCATGATGCTTATGTTCGCTTGCAATATCAAAAATCATGAAAGAAATACTCAGGTCATCATTGGTCTATCTCATATCATTGATGCTTGTATTCGCTTTCAACATTTTAAAAATAAAGCTCAGTGATGATACAAAGCAGATTAAATAATTATTAAAGTGACACTTAGATTTGCATTGATAAAATAGGCATTTGCATGGTTAACATAGATGGCATTCATGATAATACATCTGCAGAGTACTGATGGCACAAGTTACAATGATTCAATCACAAATGATGTTATCTTTTCTTACTAAAGACTGAGTATACTTGACACATGCATATGGGATCATATCTTCATCTCATCAATCCACAATAAAGATCTCATTTCGTGACATCATATATACACGTTATGTTACACCATTTCATTTATCATTACATATTCATCATACATCATGGCATTCCATCTCATTACATATCATTTACATCTCACCTATCATGCATCATTACATTTCATTAAATCCATACATCATTTACATTTACATCATCACATATTCATCATACATCATTCAAATCCATTTACATTACATTTCATTTACATTTACTTTACATTTCATTTACAGTTACATCTCATCATTCATTAAACATCATCTACTCATCTATCATTACAATTAAATCACATTTCATCATAAATCATTCTATTCACATCTCATTATTTATCATTTATCACATTTCATTTACATACATCATTACATTTTACATTTCATTTATTCATCATCCATTTATCACATGTCACATTTTACAATTCATTTCACATATTCACATATCACATCTTCATTTATTACATTTTCCATACATCATCCATCACATTTTATCTATCATACATATCATAAGAAAAGAAATACATCGTCAATATCATTTCATCCATCACATCAATACATCATAAAATCCACACATCCATCACGTCAATACATCATAAAATCCACACATCCATCACATCAATACATCATAAAATCAATGCATCCATCACATAAATCATGTCAAAACATATCATGAATCAATCGAACCGCTGCACATATATATCTCATCAAGTGTCAAGTATACAATGAAGTCTGAAAAGAATGAAAATAACATCATGTCAACAAATAGCTGTATCAATCTCTCAATGGGTACGCATATACATATCAAGTAGTACTCCCACCAGAAGGAGTAGGTCTCGCACCAGTATCTGTACCACCACCAGACATCCCAGGATCTCTCGGATCTCTCGGAAGAGGCTGTGTCACACCTCTGCTCACTGTCCTAGACCGACTCCTCCCTGAGCGCGACTATGCATAGCTGACTCTCTGCTCTGTGGGGCATAGCTCATGGTAGCGACTTTGGTAGAACTCAATCTCAGCACCAGCTCGCATGGCCTCACACATATAATCCGCTACAGAGGTCCCATCTGCCACTCTCTATAACCTCTCTGTAGTCGCCTGTGTTGTCTCAGCTGTCCATCTAATGGTATCCCGCTCTGCAGTCAAAGTCGTGATCTGTGCCTGGGCTGTGGACAACTGTGCTCGTAATCCTGTCACCTGAGCCTGTATGGTCGCTGCTGCCTGTAATGCCCCATCTCTCTCACTAATCAGAGATTTGATCTGGGTCTGAGCAGTGGCTAACTTTGCCTGCGTCACGGGCGAATGCAGGCTAATGACCTATAACTGCTGGTGACCGCGTACTTTTGCTGTAAAGCACGCGCCGCCTCACGGGGATCACAATGCGATGAAGATTATAGCGATGACCTGCCTCTTCACGAGGGCATGGCGGGATGAAATGCGATAAACTGCTAAGCTCGGTCTCCTCATCTACGCCATCATCGTCCTTTGCTATCCTCCAGCGCTACTTCCGGTATCATGGAGTCCTGCGAGCTGCTCTCCACATCGACATCAACATCCTCCTCTCTGCCACGTCGCTGACCGACCTGAATACCCCCTACTGGTGCTGCTGCTGGTGCTACTGTCGATACGGCTGCTGGTACAGGTGCTGGCTCATCTGGAATGGTAATCCGTGGAGGCGGGTGCAGAGCCAGATACTCTCCATACTCAGGTGTAATGGGTGCCTCGACAATGTCTCGTCGAACCTCCCACGCTGATGGCTGCAAGGCACGGTAACCCGCAACAAGTGCCCCGTAAGGCAAGCTAGGACCCCAATCCGGAACATCAATCCATCGCCGTCCATAGTGGGCTACACCCTGTGGCATGCACTGCACAATACCGTACTGTCTGTACACCCGACGAAATAGGAAACGCTCCAAGACCCTGGGGCTCTTCCCGATCAAATACATGGAATCGGATAAGAACCCCAACTCAATATCATCGTCGTCCCAAGCATCACAGTCTAGGTACGGACGCCAGGTCACTGCCTCAATGTCATCAACGATCTATCTCCAATACTTAAGCTTCCCCATCATATGCTGGGTAGGCCTGCCTCTGTATCGAAAAACATACGGCCTCGTCGCTGGTCTGGCCAACACGGGTACGGGACGTGTAACAACAATGTGCTCCCAGGCCCATACCTGGAGAAGGGTAGCCCCTGCCAATAGACTGCTGCCGCCAAGATAAACAATCCAATGCAAATCATGGTACAACTGGGCAAGCATGCACAAGCCCCAAGCATATCTAGTCCTATGAATGACTAGACCCTCTAACGCTCGACCCCATCCAAGAGATAGACCCTTTGACCTCTTATCAGGACAAAAGAATCCACCAATGAAACCAGCCAAAACTGAAGGGAGTGGAGCATAAGCCTCATATATGTCAATCCACGGAATCCACTCCCCTGCAACATGAGGATCCTGAAAGACCCTCCGCATGGCCTCTACCCGCCAGCCTCATAAGTCGTGGACCCGCGATCCTCCTACAAGCGGTGTATCAGAAGAATTATGCCATACATCCTCTGGCGTCAGCGTCATGCCGCATTAGGTACAAATGAAGAAATGTATTTGTGGTCACTACCTCTCGCCAAAGTATCAATGAGCCCTGGCCCAGGAATTACATGGAATGTCCCTTGTCAATGAAGCCGCAGAAGCAATATCTTTGTCTCTGCGTCGAGAGGCGATGAAATCATATCAAACGGCCAGAGGAACTGCTCCCGCACCTGGATCACATCCAACTGCTCATGTACTCATGCAAAACAAAACATTTTAATCAGAATATCAAAAGATCATCAACAAATCAAAACATTGTGCTTTTTCCTATCAATCTATCAGATTATCAAGAAACCCTCATCTATAAATTGGGTTCAATCATTCACAATGCATAATTATTCCTTGCCTATCATGAGGGTAATTATTATCAATCAAATAGATCTCGCTCATCATGAAATCATTTCCCATATATTTTAGTCAAGATCAACACTAAAATAGATGGAATCAAAAACAAATCGACAAAAATCAAAACGCACAATGTTAAATCAATTTTTACCCAAAGCGCTACAAAATCAACCTAATACGCTAAAAAGTCTGGCGCGCTACAAAACTCCCCTTGCGCGCTAAAACTAAAAAACAAGTGCAAAATGCATCAAAATCAATGGCGCAAATTACGAGACAAGTTTGAGGTACATACCGGAGGACCATAATCGGCCGGACGCTGGTAACGGTGCACACGCTCGAGTCGGTGGGTGTGGTATGGGATCGGCATCCTAGCTCTGATTGCTCTGGAGGGTCTCTATCTCAAAATTTGTAAAAGTCAATGCACAAATGACTTTTGAAAATGACCTTCGGAGCATTTATAGGCTATTTTTTTTGGGGGAATTTTATGGGATTTATTTATTTCTCATTCTGAGGAATTAATTCTTGTCAATCACTAGGGCATTTACAATCTTGTTGGGAGATAAATTGTTTCTTCATCAATTCATCATCAAACCATCATAAAAATTCAAAGTTTTTGAAAATTCATAAAATATCCAAAATTCATCAATTTATCTCCCGAGGGGGCATATATCACTATCTTTTCAAAATTCATCATCTGGGACAAGTCTAGGGCATGCTTTAAAACCTTTCGTCAATACTGGCAGCCGAAGCAAAAACATTCTTTGAAACACTGTGTAAACCCATCACTTCAAAGAGGGGCAAAATGTAGACACCTAAAAATGGTCTGGAGAATCCAATTAATCGAATACGCCTTATTTGATTAATTAATCTTAAATTCCTCTACTTAGTAAATAAATAGAAATATTTATTTATATTAAGTTCATTTATCAATTCTCCTATTTTTCTCTCCTAATTAAATAAACAAAATTAAAAACTTTGTTTTATTTAATTATTATCATTATTTCTTCTATCTTAAAATTGAATACACAATTTAAATAATTCGTGTTATTTAATTTCACATTTCCTCTTAATTAAATAAAGATTGTCAAAAATATTTTATTTAATTATCACTCTCCTTTAATTTAATAAAACCAAACCCTATAGTTTGATTTATTAAATTATTTATTCCTTATTTTTGCTAAATTTAAATAAATTTAAATTATTTAAATTTATTGCATAACGTTTGCACTATTCCCTCACTAATAAATATTTATTTCTCACCAATCAAATTAATGGCACTGCCATACACAGGAAAGCTTCAGGGAAAATCTGCAGGAAGATCTCTCAACAACCTTCCACCCACCTTCCCTCTTATCTTGCCTGGTGTTTTCATGGGGAGAAACCATTCTCCATGATCAGCTCCTTCTTCTCATCCCATGCCTTTGGATTCTCCAGAAGAAATCACAGCCCCTCATCCCGGTTTCCTGTACAATTGTGCTGCCGTGAAAGCTATAAATACAGCTCTTGGGCTGCAAGAAAAGGATCCCAACGAATGTAATCTTACTCTACAGGTTTCCAAAGCACTCAAGCATCCAATTCATCCAACAATCATCCAGCAACCATCCAGCATCCATCCAGCATCAGCATTTGCAGTCATGGCTACCATTAGCATAGAGTTTGCATATTTAGATTAAAATAGAGTAGCATAATCTCATTTCTCATTCTCTAAGTGTCACTTAATAGTTTAATTAGCTTAAGAATCTGAGAGCTAAGTAAATTAGAGAAGTCTTTAGAGTTAGAGAGCAATAGGATAGCATTTTGAAGCTTTTTAGTTTAATTTAGTTTAAATTCATTGAGTTTTAGATACAATTATCTTATTTAGAAGCGTAGATGCATAGTTTAGCTTGTTTCCCCCATTCTACAGCTTACAGTACTTCTTCGATGAGACAAACTCACCTTGCTGTGACACTATATCAAAGGCATTCAACTTATACTGATGAACCACCAAAATGCAAAGTTGGGGAAACAAGTGATATTTGGTAAGACACCACCCCGAAAGCCATAACATATGCCGAAGAGATCCACAGTGCACCCATCACCAAAACAATAGAAACGTCTTGCCCATAGGCAACAGATGTTTGCTACTAGAAAAGCAGATCGGAGAGACCCAAATGCACTCACACCAATACACCTAAAATAGAATATATTATCAGAAAAACATAGTGGGTCAAGGAGACAATGGGAGACCTATGCCGATATGAACCAGAATGGAAAATAAGCATGACCCAATGGATTCAATGGGACAATATGGAAAAAATGGGTGAAATATGCATATGGTAGGACCAAATCTAGAAATTTATGAGTGAAAAAATATGTAAAAACATCAAATTTTTATAGTCCCAACAGTGGCTCCATCTGGGGATGAATGATTGTGAGATAATTACAAGGATCCAAAATCTCAGATGAGTAGACTAGACACAAAATGATGAGCCACTGAGTAGAAATGGAATGAATGGTAATGGAAATGAATGTGAAGTGGGAGTGAATGCAAAGTGAATACAAGATGGAGGTGAATGGAAAATGAGAGTGGAATGGAGGTGGATGAAAACCTAAAACTACTATGCATGGAAAATAATTTTCAAGAGCATAGATAAGAGTTGTCAATGCACTAACAACCCTTACTCCTCTATATTGCTCAAGAGAAGAAAAGCTTCAAGAATTTCCCATGAATAGGAAATTCCTGAT
>VDFB02380585.1:0-20773 GCA_007258455.2 Sequoia sempervirens
AAGAGATACTAGTAAGTTAATGTATATTTATGTGCCAAATTTAATAGTTGTTGACGGAGGATCAAATTTTGCAGATCTAAGAGGGTACAATTATGACCATTTCATTTGTCCTAGAGAGTGACTATATGGTACAGTTTTTTGCACATACATGTTTACAAATTTTTATTGTATATGTATATCATTTAAATTATGATTTAGATGTTAATTTTTTAAATCTATTATGATTAAAAACATGTACATTTATTGATAGTCTTATGTATTCTTGTCTTTTTATGCAACAACCTAGTACTTTTACATCCATGATGACTGCTTTTGATACATTGGAAGAAGCATCACAACAGGTATATGTTTTTTTTATATTCTCAACATTATGTTTATATGTACATGTGCATTTATAGTCTTACATTCTTGTCAAATTTATATAGGAAACTATCTTAGCTAGTTCATCCATCATGAGCCCTTTGTTACACCCCATTGCGTTCTTACCTAATTACTATTACCTTGATGGGTTAAAATGATTTAATATATTTATGATTGTTTTGTATATGAATCTTGATGGAAATATGATGAATGAATGTTTAATTCAATTTGATATTTTATAATGTTTTGAAGATGAAAATATATGATGCATATGAATGTATTGTTATTAGCTAACTACTATTGTGATGTACTAATTTAGGTGCAAGAACATATTCGAACCTCCGAAAGAGAGGGGGAGTATCACTCAAGAGAATAACTTGGTCTAGTAACCCTGATGAGCCTAATTTAGCATACACACACTCAATTCCTAGTTGGTCTAGTTGATTAAGATAGTTCAAGAAATGGTAAGTAACCTTCTGTTAGGGTTTGTGAATGTTCTGTATTGGGGTATGATCTTGTTCTATGAATTTTTTGATTAGGGGTATGCGATTGAGTCTTTATGTTGAGAGAAAGTTCTTTGTGTGTTCATATTTATATGTTAATTAATGAAGTATATACATAGAATGTATATATGTATATATGTACATGTCTAGGATAACTCATACATATGAGTATATGCGTGCATTAGTATACGTAGGTAGATGTACCTATGCATGCTCATGGACTGATAACACATATGCATGGGAATGTTGATTGGACAAATACGACATATATATATATATACACTTTGTGTATATACATCAATCGATGAGTACGTGATATATGTGTTTAAATATGGTTATTGAAACAATGTTATATATGTATATACATATTAATATATATGTATATAGTTACGTTAATGGAAACGTATATACATATATATTAATATACGTATTTATGAATATGTATATATATAATTATGTTAATATATGTTTATATATATCTCTATAATTAGTAAGTAATGTAATTGGTTATCATGTGGATATAAATTTATATATTATGCATGTAATATATATATATATATTAAAAATATATATTCTATTGTTTGGTAATATTAAAATGCTTTGAATAAAGCATGGCACAATAATACAACATTGATATTTGATATATTAAAGTGCTTTGAATAAGCCAAAGTGCATAAACATAGCGCTGCCATATATGTAGCTGTGGCTAAAGTTTAATATGTTGTACATAAAGCATAGAAAAAATAAGTGAAAGAGACTTATGTGATGTGCATGGGTAAAGGTTAATACTATTCTAACATTGCAAGTAAAGATAAATGAAGATTCAACAATACTAACTTAGTCTTAAACCGCACATAATAAGAGGGCGCTAAAGTATGAATAAGTGGTGCCAAAATTTGTGGAATGTGGAAACCATTAGAAGTCTAAAACCTACACCATTTCTAGGTAAAGCAATATGATAAGCATGAAACTCAATCAAAGCAAAGATGGAAGAAATTTGTGAGGGTATTCAACTTGAAAATCAAATAGGAAACCTATAACAATGCATTGCTATGCCTTGACATGGTAAAAGAGTCATGTTGTTGCAAGAGTGAATTTGACTTAGCCATTTTATGATATTGGAAATAAGAGGACCATTATGTGTTGCAATTTGGGAGTTTAAATCAGTTGAGTTGATGCATGTGAATAGGAAGGTGGAAAATTTGTTAACTTGTTTGTAGCAATATGATGCTCAAATTTAAGTATATATAAAGGTGCTCTCTCTACCATTTGTTACACTTTTCATTTTGGTTTCCCTGTTGTTATTCTAATGTATTTTTTGTGCGAGCATTATTTTGTGAGTTTTTAGTGAGAGAGAGAGATTTGTTTGTCAGTTATGTTTTGTTGAGAGTTCTTGAGAGGTGGCTAGAGTTTGGAGATTAGTTGAATATTGAAGGAGTGGCATTCATGGTTGTGGAGGTTGAGTTTGGAAAGCAACATTATTAGTTGGAACTTTATATCTAGGCATGCTGATTTCTATTCCTCTATTATATATGTTTGAAAGGTTATTTGATTATAAATGCCTTTGTTTGGAAAATATTGCTTTTGGGAATGCTTGATATGCTTGTTCTTATGAACTTAGTTATTTCCTAGTATGGAATATTCTTGTGCGTTTCTTGATTGAGTCTCAAATTAGTGAAACTCTATTATTTGAGAGTACATTTATATTATGTTGAAGTATGTGTGGCTTGAATGCTATTAGAACTATACTTAGTTCATTAAGTCTATATAGATATGGCATGAAAAGTAAAATGTGGAATATGTTGCTATCTTATAGTGCTTTTATGAATCTCATTTTGAACATAAGAGATTTGCATGGTTATTCCTAGGATTAGTGTAATCCATGGGAAAGGGTATAACCTAGTAATTAGTTTGTTATAGGCTTGGTTATTCCTAGGGTTAGGGTAATCCATGGTTAAGGGAATGACCTTGTTGAAAATTTTGTTATTTCATCACCTTAGATTGAATGTGTGTTATGTTTATGGTCAATACCAAATCGAGCTAAAGGGTGGGTGGACAAATGATTCTCACTCGAAGTATTGGGTGTTGAATTCTTTGGAAAAAGTAGTGTAAGTAGCCACTATTTACACATCAGCTCACTGTGATCCATGATTGTATTCTAGGTAGGGAAGTCATATATGTAGGTTGTAGCCAATGTATGGTAGCTCTAGATATGTAGGACAAAACACTATGCTTAGGAAGGTCATGATTATGGGGTTAACAAACTAATCTCTTCATTGAAGGGTAGGGCCATCTTACCAGTTAGGTAGATGTGCAGGGGACCGTAGTAAGTCCATGGTTAGCAAAAAAGCGCTTGAGTGAGACTCTCTCTCATATAGTTGGAGACCATGATTTGAGGATTTAACACCAGTTTGGGGAAACCTAGAATGTATGCACCAGTGATGGGGAAATCTAGGAGGTATGCACCAACATTGAGGACATCTAGACCGATTGTATTATGTTTGTATTATCTATACCATTGAGCTCATGGAAGCTATGAATGTAAACATGTATCTCTACTCTTATTGATAAATTGTAAATGGAAAATATTATCATGAAATTTTGTAATGCGAAATCATTACTTGAATTATTGAAATGATTCCTTACTATGCAATGGGAAAGTTTGAAATGGTTATGTTTCAAATGTGCATCTTGTTATTTATATGAAAAGTAAAAAAATTATTGCTATCATTGTTAGTAGCATAAACTTTTACTTGTGAGTAAAACATAGTAAAAACAATGGCTAGAAAAATGGTGTGGTATCAGAGCTACCAGGTTCAACACTAGAACCTATGCGCTCATTGCGTCCAACATTAGATGAGTCTAATTTTTGGAATTCTTGTGCCAGGATGGTGCATATCAAGATGACTACAAGGAAGTCAGTAATCGGTTATGAGCGCTACTTAAAGGCCAATAAAGAAATGGAAGCCATTGTTCGAACCATAGAGGGAACCAATTACGACAACGAAATTTGGTTGAGTGACACTGAGACTTTTAGTTATTCTCTATCTTGCATTAGTCAAGGAAGGAGGAGGATGTTTGAGGCTATTAAATATGCACCTCTTTCTCTCTTTCCAAATCAGACTCTTTATCACTTTCTAGGGATATGCCCTCAAAACATAGTGTTAGCCCTGCAATGATATTTCAGGACTTTCGTGCTCTTCCTATGGTGGAAATTTTATTAGCCTCAAGAGGCAAATCAGAGGGATATGTTCCCTAAAAATATGTATCTGAGGATAGGTTTGAGTGTTATTTCCCTTTTGAAAATGTATGTGAACAAAAATCAGAGGGGTATACTCCACTTAGTTATGTATCATAGAGTGAATCTGAGGGATACTCTCCCCTAGACTATTTGAATAGTCATTCCATGTAAATGCTAGGATATTGAAATTCTATTGATATAAATGAAAATCATGTTTTGGAAAAAATTGTGTATGAGTTATTTTAAACTTCATATATATGAATGTTTGTTCTTTGAAAATGTTTTAAATGATATGTAAACATTCCTAGAATCTAATTAAAAATGAAAGCTCCAGGTGTAAACTTTCTTGTCGAAAATGGTTAGAACTAGAACTAACCTTGGGGGAAGCCAAGAAGTTGTCCAAGGAGAAAAAAATTTAGGGGCTAAATTGGATCATATTTTAGCCATGATGGATGAGACAAGAGAAAAAATAGGAAACCTTGAGCAAGAGGTAAGGGGGAAATAAAGGGAGGAACAAAAAGTTACTAATAATGATGAAGAAGGAGAAAATTCTTATGATCGTACTTAGTCTAGTGAACATGAGGATGATGAATCACAATCTAGGTCAGAGGGAAGCAAATGAAAATGACTTGCTAGTGAGCTATCTTGAGATATGAGAAAGATCACTCCTTTGAAGTTTGAAGGAAGTACTAGTGGGGATGTGGCTAAGGAATGGCTCACGAAGATGGAAAAGTATTTTGATATTAAGAATTACTCTGAGGTCACTAAAGTCATTTGGGGAGCTTTCCAATTAGTTGGTGAAGCATCCAATTGGTGGATGAATAAAAAATATGGAGCTTGGGCTAAGTTCCTTAAGGCTTACTTGTAGTGAATTTGTGGAGATATTCCAAAAATGGTGGTTACCTCAACTCTTCTATGATCAAAAGCTTACCGACTTCCAAAACTTGAGGCAAGGAGATTCCTTGGTTAATGAATATTGGGAGAAATTCACTCATCTCCTAAGGTATGTACCCATGTACCAAAAGGATGAGTAGTTTCACATAAGGAAGTTCATCATGGGCCTCAATTCCCAAATAGGTGGAGAGGTAGACATGCATGATCCCGCTACTATGGACTTGGTGTATGAGAAAGCCATTAAGTAAGAGCAAAGGCTTAAATCTATCTCGAACTTTCGTAAAAATAATTGTAAGAAGTTAATTGGTCGCAAGCCAATCAAGCTTTGAAGAAGCCTAGTGAAGGGTAGGATTGCCAAAGGAAAGGGGACAAAGGATCCCGTAATAGACAAAATAATTCAAGAAGGGACCGTAGTGGGAACAACATCAACAACAATGCTAGTAGGAATGAAGGAAGTTCAAGAAGGCCTGTGTCAAGGATTGGACCATTGAGAGGATGTTATACTTGTGGTGGAGATCACTTTGCAAATTAGTGTCCCAAAAAACCACCAGGGATGCAGCCACAAGGGAATCAACTACCTTCTCAATGAGAAGCATTCTAGCAAAGGATTCATTTTGCATTAGACAAACAACAAGTTGAGTACCAGATCACTCCTATGGAAATATCAAGTACTTTCTTTGGTACACCTGTTTCCATTCTTATTGATACTGGTGCCACTAAAAATTTGTTTCTCCTAGTATAGCTAGTAAAATTTCTAGAAAAGTTGGCTATATGGAAAAATCTTGGATGGTTGAATATGCAAACTAGACAAGGGATAAGGTGGAGCAATGTCTATTCGAAGCAAGGGCTCAACTTTCAAGCTTCTCCTCAGAAGTGAATTTATATGTAGCACCCCTAGGTTCCTATGATGTCATTTTAGGGGTGAATTGGCTATGGAAGCATAGAGCCAAAGTAGATTGTCATGTAAAAAAATGGAATATTTAAATGATCTAGGAAATTGGGTGTTCTTGCAAGGAATGCTAAGATAATTTAAGTTGCAACAGATCTCTATTGTACAAATTCATAGAGCGAAGAAGAAAGGTTGTCAACTCTTCGATGTGAAAATGGAGAAACTTAAGGAATGCAATGAGTTCATTTCTCAAGATGATGTTTTATATTATGGACCTTAAGACCCCTAAGATGTCAAAAAAGGTGAGGTGGTGGAATCTCGAAAAGCAAATATGGAGAAATATCCTATCCTATGGAAATTTATGGATGTATTTCTATTGGAATTACCTAGATTTCCTCCCAAGAGAGTGTTTGATTTCTCTATTGAAATAGTTCTAGGGGAAGAGCCTATATCCAAAGTTCCATATAGGATGACCATGATAAAATTAATGTTGTTAAAAGCTCAACTGGAGGAATTGTTGTCCAAGGGACTGATTAGACCCAGTGTTTCACCTTGGGGAGTGCTTGTAATTTTTGTGAAGAAGAAGGATGGAACACTATGCTTGTGCATTAATTATCATTTTCTTAATAAGGAAATGATAAAGAATAAGTATCCATTGCCACGTATTGATGATCTCTTTAATAAGATGTAAGGAGTGGCAATATTTTCAAAAATTGATCTACGATCAGGTTATCATCAACTAAGGATCAAGGATGAATATATTTTCAAAACAACTTTCAGGACAAGGTGTGGTCATTATGATTTCATGGTCCTACCTTTTGGGCTAACGAATGCACCATCACCATTCATGAGCTTAATGAATAATATATTCAGAGATTGATTAGAAAAGTTTGTGTTGGTCTTTTTGGATGATATTCTTATATATTCCAAGAATGAAGAGAAACATCTCCAGCTTGTAGAGATTGTTCTCCAACGATTGAGAGAGAATAAGTTGTATGGGAAACTCTCTAAGTGTACTTTATTTCAAAAGAAAGTGTAGTATTTGGGTCATGTGATTTCAGCTGATGGTATTGTAGTTGATCCAACTAAAATAAAAGTAGTGCTTGAATGGCCAGTGCCTAAGAATGTGCAGGAAGTTAGAAGTTTTATGGGTCTGGCTGGTTACTATCAGAAGTTTGTTGCAAACTTTTCTAGAATAGATTTTCCCATTACCTCCTTACAGAGAAAAGGGAAGAAGTTTGGATGGTCTGAGCAATGTCAAACAACATTTGACCAACTCAAAGAGAAGTTGACCACAACTCTGATACAAAAGGTACTAGATCTAGATGGTAACTTTATTGTTATCACATATGCTTCAAGAGAAGGTTTGGGTGGAGTATTGATGCGGGAAGGGAAAGTCATAGCCTATGAATCAAGGAAGCTAAAGCCTTATGAACAAAATTATGCTTCACATGATTTGGAATTAGTAGTTGTTGTACATGCATTATATATGTGGAGACACTATCTATTGGGAAAACTATTTGAATTGAAGACCAATCATCATGGTTTAAAGTACTTGTTTACTCAACCAAATCTGAATGCAAGGAAAAGAAGGTGGTTGTAATTGATATCTGTCTATGATTTCAACATCAACTATATCAATGGGAAGGAGAATCAGGTTGTTGATGCCTTAAGTCATAGGAGGCATATCTCCTTAATGATATCAATTTAAACCAATTTCAAGGCTCGAGTGCTACAAGAGTCTAAGGGTGAAAAATACTATGGGCAAGTCAAGCAAGCACTCACGGATAATCCACAAGACTCAAGCTATGAGGGATTTCACTTTGAACTTGATGGTTTGCTAAGGTTTAAGGGGAGAGTCTACATACCTAATTCTATAAAATTATGGAATTTAGTGTGGAAAGTTCATACCACACCATATTTTGGACATCCCAGAGTGACTAAGATGTTGGCTGATGTGAAGCCACTGTATTTCTGGAAAGGAATAAAAGGGGATCTTGTAAGATTTGTGGCAAGCTGTTTATAATTTTAGAGGGTAAAGGTGGAACATCATCACCTTGCAGGTCTTTTGTATCCTCATGAAGTTTGAGAAAGTAACTGGAAAATTATTAGCATGGATTTTGTGCAAGGTCTTCCAATGTCAAGGAATAAGCACAATGCCATTCTAGTAGTGGAGGATAGGCTTACAAATGTCTCACTTTATACTAGGGAATCTAATGGATGGAGCTCCTATTATAGCTTAGAAGTTTATTCAAGAGGTATTTAGGTTGCATGGAATTCCTAAGAAGATTATTTCTATCAGGGATTCTCATGTGATGTTTAGGTTTTGGCAAACCGCGTTTTCTTCATTTGAGACTTAGTCAAACATAAGCTCAACATATCATTCAAAAAAAAATGGAAAAGTTGAAAGAGTGAACCAGGTGTTGGAAGATCTACTGAGGATGTATTGCATGGATCAACAATACAAGTGGGAGGATTATTTACCTTTGGTTGAATTTGCAAACAACAACCCTTATCATTTGCAATCAAGATGGTTCTATTTGAAGCATTATATGGTAGAAAGTGTCAAACTCTTATAAGCTGGAATTAGCTAGAGAATAGGATAAGCCTTGGGCCAAAAATATTATTAGAAATGGAGGAGAAAGTTGGCATTATTAGATAGAGGCTAACAAAAGCTAATGATAGGAAGAAGAGCTATGTAGATTCCAAGTGGGTACCCAAGCAATTCTCAGTAGGGGAGAAGGTTTTGATAAGAGTTAAACCTCACAAGAGTTCCATAAATTTTGGAAAGTCATCCAAACTAGCTCCACATTATGTAGGTCTTTTTGAGGTTCTTGAGGAAGTCAACCCTGTTGTGTATAGAATTTCTTTGCCGCCAATTTTTGCCTGAATGCACAATGTTTTCCATGTGTTGTACCTAAAGAAGTACATGCTAGGGGATAACCATTATTTTGATTGGAATGCTTTATAGGTACAAGACCTAGGAGTGGTAATGACTGAGCTTCTCAAGGTGCTTAGAACACGTAAGCTTCACTTACGTAATATAGAGCTTCTACAATGCAAGGTCTAGTGGGATCAATATGCAAAAAATTCTACCACTTGGGAAGACTATTGGTGCAGGAGCACCTACCTTAAAAACAAGCATATTTTGATGTTTTGCTTTTAAATCATTTCCTTTTTGTTGTGCAAGGTCCTAATGCCTTTTAGGATGTGTAAGGGGACCTTTTTAGAGCTTAGCTAAAATTAAAATAAATTGGGAACTCGTTTTGTAGGCGTTTCCTTAGTTTTTGGCTGAAATTTGAAAACACAGTGTGTTTTCAAACGTAGGTTTTTTGGTCACTTTTGAGCCCGAAATTGAAAACCTAACGGTTTCTTTGTGATGGAAAAAGAAAGCTTCGACCATTTTTGAGGTGGTTGAATGTTTTTGGATGGGAATTCTTTTGTTTTGAGCAGTTTTTCTGGAAATAAAAAAAGAAAACAGTGTTTTCATGCGCTAAAAATCTATTTTTTTCTAGCTTTGACTGCGTAACAGCAACTTTAATGATTTATCAGGGCATTTAATAAGTTTTCTGTGATGTAAAGACTCTTTTAGAATTGTTCTTAGTGGCATTTTAGCAGCTCTTTCTACGTTTATTTCTGTTCTTGTAAATATTGTGCTTTATTCTCTCTTTTTCTTTTGACTGGTAAATCTGTTTTAAGATGGTGGTTTAGTCTATTTCTGCCCGCGCCAAGAATCATGGCCATGTGGGAAACAAGGCTAAACCCCTTGCCTGTAAATAGTTTAGTTGTAGGAATGAATGGGAGCTCTGTTTCTTTGCTGCAAAGCTGTCCCTAGGCGAGCTAGAAAGCCCCGCTTGGAAAAGACAGCAGAAATTTATCTTTGCGTGGCAGGGGTGTTCTGTATGTTACCAATTTATGTGATTGGCGAGTGCATGGAGTCTTGGAGCAAGCGTAGGAGTGTAGACAGACCTTTTACCAGTGTATTTAAGACTGGAAAAAAAAAACAATACAAATCAGGAATGGCTTAAACCCTCACTTATAGAATAATGTTGAGTTATGTTTGTGTGCAGCAGAGAAGGGACCCAAACACTAAGAACCTGGTGGAAATTGGAAAAAATACCCTGAGTGTCAGAAGGGAGCTGAGTTCAGTTTAAAAAGGGAGAGGAAATATAAGTAGTTTCCTTGTGTGTGGAGGCTAAAAAAAAAAGCCAAGGCTTGTAACTCTGCCCCAAAACCTGAAACTGTGACTTTATGCTAGCAATGGAAAACCTGAGTATGGTGATTAGGCAAAGACCTTTCCTGATGTTCTTTTTTGAAGCTATTGTAGTCTGAACACACCCTGCCAAACTAGTTTTGAAAGTGGATGGAGTGGAACTGGTCTTTAAGTTGATTAAGGGCTAGTTAGAGCAGAGAGGAAAAGAAGCATCAAGAAATGCTTGATTTAGGCTTAATGAACGTTTTGGGACATTGATAGTAGGGTTGGCAGCAAAGACCAGGGGTGCCTAATTGTTTTGGGAACCTATAGGTTTGGTGGAGGCAGCAACACCAGGGGTTATCTAAAGTGAGACCCAGAGCATTGAGTCAGTGAATGATTCAATCCAACCCTCGTTCTATCAGATTGGTATCAGAGCAGTGAAAGATTTGGGAAGCAGCAGCTTATATGTCAGAGGAAGTTGAATCAAGTGAACCGCCCAAGATGGTGACAAATGCACAGTTAGCCAAGATGGTTGAAGAGCAAGAAGAGGATAACAAATCTCTAAAGGAAAGAATAGAGCAGCTGGAAGAAGCACTAAACAAGGTGAAACTGGAAGGCAAAGTGCCAAAAGAAGAAGAGGTTGCAGAGGAGGACAAAGTCCCTGAACCTGACCCTGTCTTGGAGGAGGAGCCTTTCTTGAAGGCATTAAAAGCCCTAAGTGGAAAAGGACTTGAGGGTGTACCATTATTTCATGGAAAGATGGATCTAGATTTGGTCTTGGACTGATAGATGGCATGGAGAATCACTTCGAATGTGATGGAGTTACAGAAGCACAGAAGGTGAAGGTTGCAAAGTCAAGGTTGAGAGGATCAGCCTTAACTTGGTGGAAATTTGTTAGACTGAAAGGGAGAAACAAGGTAAGCAGCCTATATCAACCTGGAAAGGAATGGTTGCTAAAGTGAAAGAAGCCTATATGCCAGATGACTATGAAATCCAACTCCACAAGAAGAGGCAGAGTTTAAGACAAAAAGACCAAGATGTAAACACCTACATGGAAGAGTTCAAAATGTTTGCTCGACTAGCTATCAAGATTGAAGAGAGGAACAAAAGGAAGCATGATCAGTCCTCTAAGGGCAGAGGAAGAGGCAGAGATCAAAGAGGACAGCGTGGAGGTTACCAAGGAAGAGGTGGTGAACAAAAAAACCAAGGAGAATCCAAGCTTACCAAGCATGGAGGTGAAACCTCATCAAGAGGAGGATTTAATAGAGGAAGAGGACCTCAAGGGGGTTCAAATAGAGGTAGAGGAGTAGGTAGAAGTAACTCTTACTTTGCCACCATGAAGTGTTATAACTGCAATCAGCTAGGCCATCCAGCTTATAGATGCCCGGAGAAAGCTTCATCTAGCAACGAGAAAAGAGTAGCTTTTGCACAAGAGGACACCGTGAGTGTAAAGACACCTGAGATCAGTCATATAGAATTAGAAGGAATAGGTGAGGGTGATGTTTAATAGAGTCTTGTCTGACAACTGGAATCAGGAAGAGCAAGCAAAGGAGAGCTTTGTTAGAGGCAAGGTGCAAGATATTGGGAAAGGTATGTAAGGTTATTGTAGATTCTGGTTCTATGGACAATATCATCTCTAAGGAGGCAGTAACTAAGTTAAAATTGCAGAAGGTACCTCATACCAATCCCTATAAAGTCACATGGTTGAACAAAGGGCAGAGTGTCTTAGTGAATGAGCAAGTTACAGTGGAATTTTCAATAGGAGGCTACAAAGACAAGCTGATTTGTGATGTGCTACCCATGGATGCATGCCATCTTCTTCTTGGTAGGCCATGGCAATATGATAGAGGTGTTGTTTATCATGGAAAGGAGAATACCATAGAATTCATGAAGGATGGAAAAACATTCAAGCTGCAATCGTTGATTGAGGAAGATGAAGGGCAGTCCAAGGTTCCTAATATCATGTTGAGCAGTGGTAAAGAGTTCATCAAGGACCTACACCAAGGGAATGAAGGTTATGTGGTCCTAATGCAATCCAAAGAGGAAGAAAAGGCTGAGAAGATAGTCATACCTGAAACAGTTCAAAGGCTGCTAGAAAAATACAAGAGCATTGTGAGTGATGGAACACCATCCACTCTACCACCCAAGAGAGCAATAAGTCATCAAATTGACTTTATACCTGGAGCCTCATTTCCTAACAAAGCAGCATACAAACTAACCCCTGAGCAGAACCAAGAGGTGGCAAGACAAGTGGAAGAGTTGCTGAGTCAAAATCTGATTCAAAAGAGTATTAGTCCATGTGCAGTCCCAGTTGTTTTGGCAACAAAAAAAGGAGGTAAATGGAGACTTTGCACTGATTCTAGAGCAATAAATAGAATCACAATTAGGTATAGATTTCCAATACCTAGGATTGAAGATTTATTGGATTGCCTTGGAGGTGCAAAATTTTACACTAAGATAGATCTTAAGAGTGGGTATCACCAAATCAGAATTAAGGAAGGTGATGAATGGAAGACAACTTTTAAGATGAATGATGGTTTGTATGAGTGGAAAGTGATGCCATTTGGTCTCTCAAATGACCCTAGCACGTTCATGAGACTAATGAATGAGGTGCTTAAAGATTTCATAGGGATTTTTGTGGTAGTTTACTTGGATGACATACTGATTTTCAGTAAGACAGCAGAAGAGCATTTGAAGCATGTAGAGATGGTACTCAAAAGGTTGCAAGAAGAACAGTTGGCAATCAACCTTGAGAAGTGTGAGTTCTTCAAACAAGAGCTTGTGTATCTAGGCTTTGTGGTATCTCAAGGAACGCTGAAGATGGATCCAAGTAAGGTAGAAGCTATCCTAAACTGGCCTACACCAACCACAACAACTGATGTAAGGAGTTTTCATGGTTTGGCTCAGTTTTATAGGAAGTTTATAAGGAATTTTAGTGGTATATGTGCACCAGTGTTAGATACAATCAAGGGTGGTCAGAAAACAAAGTTTAAGTGGACTTTAGAGGCTAATAAAGGGTTTGAAAAGTTGAAAAAAGAAGTGGCAACACAACCTATCTTGTTATTGCCTAGTTTTGATAAATTGTTTATAGTTGAGTGTGATGCAAGTGGAGTAGCAGTAGGAGTCCTTAGTCAAGAAGGTAGACCTCTAGCCTTCTTTAGTGAAAAAATTAATGAAGCTAAACAAAAATACTCCACCTATGATCTGGAACTTTATGCTTTAGTGCAGTCTCTTAGGAAATGGAGGCATTATTTGCTGCCCAAAGAGTTTGTGGTTTTCACGGATAACCAGGCACTCAGTTACATCAATACCCAAGAGAAGTTAAGCAATAGGCACTTGAAATGGATGGAGTACATTCAAGCTTTCACATTTACCTTTAAGCACAAGAAGGGACAGAAAAATAAAGTGGTAGATGCATTAAGCAGGAGGATGTTGACAGTCCAAGAGATACAGCTAAAAAGCATAGGATTGGAAAGTTTTAATGATCTCTATGGTGATGACGAAGAATTTTCCAAAGCCTACAAGGTATGTTCAGACTTTGCAAATCATTTTCACAGTCAATATGTTGAGTATACATTGCAAAATGGGTTATTATTCAAGGGCAATCTGTTATGTGTCCCAAGAGGATCAATGAGGAAAGTCGATCCAAGAGAGAAACACAATAGTCTTAGTGGGCATTTTTTGGTATTAACAAAAGGCTTTAGGCTGAATTTCGCAAAGGAACACTATTGGCCTAAATTAGCACGAGATGTCAGAAAGTATGTTGAACAGTGTGTTGTTTGCATGAGAGCCAAAGGGGGAGCTAGCAATGCTGGGTTATATCAGCCCTTGCCTATTCCGAATAGACCATGGGAGTGTGTGAGCATGGATTTTGTGGTGGGTCTTCCCAAGACTAAATCTGGTTTTGACAGTGTTTTTGTAGTTGTGGACAGATTTAGCAAGATGAGTCACTTTATTCCTTGCAAGACTACACACGATGCAAGCTATGTTGCCCATCTCTTTTTCAGGGAAGTTGTGAGAATCCATGGATTGCCATTGAGTATTGTTTCTGACAGGGACGTAAAATTCATGAGTCATTTCTGGGAAACACTATGGAGCAGATTGGGAACTAATTTGTCATTTTAGGATTTTCATCATGGTGGTAAATTGGCCAGTGGTTAGCGAGTGTTAGGTAACCTATTGGGGTGGCGACTTGAGGAATATGGACAAACTGGGTCCTTTGAAGTTTCCCAAAATTTTGAATATGCATATAATGACAGTGTGAACAGAACTACAGGAAAAAGCCCATTTGAAGTTGTGTATGGAATGCATCCACGAGGAGTTTTTGAGCTCAGAGACCTTGGAACAATGGAGAATAGGAGTGGACATGCAGAAGACTTCACTCAAACCATGAAGGAGATTCATGAGCAGGTTAAGAAAACAATCACAGCAGCAACACAAAAGTTGAAGGATAAAGTTGATGAGACAAGAAGAGATGTGCAGTTCCAGGTGGGTGATTATGTGATGGTTCACCTCAACAAATCCAGATTACAGAAGGGGATGTCCACCAAATTGCAAATGAAACGGGTAGGACCATGCAAGGTGATAGCTAAGTATGGAAAGAATGCATACAAGGTGGAACTTCCATCGGATTTGGGTATATCTCCAGTTTTCAACGTTGCTGATTTGATTAGGTACAAGGGTACAGTCAATGATGAAGTTCAAAACAATCAGGAAATCTTTAAAGATATCAGCAATATACCCCTTCCAATTCAAGAGAAAGCTCAGGCAGAGAAGGTCTTGGAGTCCAGGGTGAAGAAAGCAACAAGGAATAAGGTATACATGGAGCACCTTATCAAGTGGAAGAGCAAACCTGACTCAAAGGCTACATGGGTACAAGAGGATCAATTCAAGAAGCTTGGCATTGACCTGAAACTGATACCACCTTCCAGTTCTTCGTCTTTGTGCTGAGAGGGGGAGAATGGTGCAGGAGCACCTACCTTAAAAACAAGCATATTTTGATGTTTTGCTTTTAAATCTTTTCCTTTTTGTTGTGCAAGGTCCTAATGCCTTTTAGGATGTGTAAGGGGACCTTTTTAGAGCTTAGCTAAAATTAAAATAAATTGGGAACTCGTTTTGTAGGCGTTTCCTTAGTTTTGGGCTGAAATTCGAAAACACAGTGTGTTTTCAAACGCAAGTTTTTTGGTCACTTTTGAGCCCGAAATTGAAAACCTAACGGTTTCTTTGTGATGGAAAAAGAAAGCTTCGACCATTTTTGAGGTGGTTGAATGTTTTTGGATGGGAGATCTTTTGTTTTGAGTAGTTTTTTCTGGAAATAAAAAAGAAATCAGTGTTTTCATGCGCTAAAAATCTATTTTTTTCTAGCTTTGACTGCGTAACAGCAACTTTAATGATTTATTAGGGCATTTAATAAGTTTGTTGTGATGTAAAGACTCTTTTAGAATCATTCTTAGTGCAATTTTAGCAGATCTTTCTACGTTTATTTCTATTCTTGTAAATATTGTGCTTTATTCTCTCTTTTTCTTTTGACTGGTAAATCTGTTTTAAGATGGTGGTTTAGTCTATTTCTGCCCATGCCAAGAATCATGGCCATGTGGGAAACAAGGATAAACCCATTTCCTGTAAATAGTTTAGTTGTAGGAATGAATGGGAGCTCTGTTTCTTTGCTGCAAAGCTATCCCTAGGCGAGCTAGAAAGCCCGGCTTGGAAAAGACAGCAAAAATTTATCTTTGCATGGTAGGGGTGTTCTGTATGTTACCAATTTATGTGATTAGCAAGTGCATGGAGTCTTGGAGCAATCGTAGGAGTGTAGACAGACCTTTTACTAGTGTATTTAAGACTAGAAAAAAAAAACAATACAAATTAGGAATGGCTTAAACCCTCACTTATAGAATAATGCTGAGTTATGTTTGTGTGTAGCAGAGAAGGGACCCAAACACTAAGAACATGGTGGAAATTGGAAAAAAGACCCTGAGTGTCAGAAGGAAGCTGAGTTCAGTTTAAAAAGGGAGAGGAAATATAAGTAGTTTCCTTGTGTGTGGAGGCTAAAAAAAATCCAAGGCTTGTAACTCTGCCCAAAAACCTGAAACTGTGACTTTATGCTAGCAATGGAAAACATAAGTATGGTGATTAGGCAAAGACCTTTCCTGATGTTCTTTTTTGAAGCTATTGTAGTCTGAACACACCCTACCAAACTAGTTTTGAAAGTGGATGGATTGGAACTGGTCTTTAAGTTGATTAAGGGCTAGTTATAGTAGAGAGGAAAAGAAGCATCGAGAAATGCTTGATTTAGGCTTAATGAACATTTTGGGACATTGATAGCAGGGTTGGCAGCAAAGACCAGGGGTGCCTATTTTTTTTGGGAACCTATAGGTTTGGTGGAGGCTGCAACACCAGGGGTTATCTAAAGTGAGACCTAGAGCATTGAGTTAGTGAATGATTCAATCCAACCCTAGATTATCAACTATCTTGGTGAAGCAAAATTTTCCTCAAGTCATGCTAGGTTTTGAAAACTTCTAAAAAAAAGTGATGTTTTATGATGTTATGTTTCATGTTTTATATGGTCATGTTTAATCCTTAATAATCATTGGGGATGATAATTCATAAGGGGGGAATATGTTACACTCCATTGTGTTGTTACCTAATTACTATTACCTTGATGGGTTAAAATGCTTTAATACATTTATGACTATTTTTGTAGTGTAGGAAAAAGTATCCCCTTTTCACACTTAATTTGGAAATAATTATTAAATAAATGAGCTTAATTATGCCTTAATTTAGTGTTGTAATATTTTTTTCATATTCACATTAAGTTTAGGGCCCTTTTAAATAAAATGGACTTAATTGTGCCTTATTTTTGGTGTTGTAAAGTGTACCTTTACACTTTCACATTAATCTAGGGCTTTATTAATTGATTAAGGTTAATTTTCCTTAATTGGCCCCTTTAATTCAAATCCAAGCCTAATTAAATGCAAATTATGAAGGATACAACCTGACATTCATAAATGCCATTTCACAACACTTAACTTTGGAAGATGTGTGTCCTAGGTAAGTGACCTAAGAACCATTCACCATAGGGTGAATGGGTCCACACTTAGATCTAGGACCCTAATTTAACATAATGTTTAACACTGAGCAATGTGTATCCTAGGTAAGTGACCTATGACCCATTCACCCTATGGTGAATGGGTCCTCACTTAGACCTAGGACCCCCCTTTAAAATATGCTTTTGGTGATATTTTATTGATTTCAAATCTACAATTCAATGTCAGCTTGTGATATTTGAATTTCAAGAATTAATGTTAAGATATGTATAAATAAAAGTTTATTTCACTTAATTTCACCTAGAATTTCAAAAGAACATCGTAAAATTTCACAAGAACATTATCAAGAGAATTCAAGAGCAATTTCAAGGAATTCAAGGGAAAATTTATTGAAGAATTATTGCAGCAATCAAGATCTAATTATCATGTCAAATTCTTCTTGCATCATGCATGTTATTGAAGCTAATATGTTGATTTAGAGTTCATGATCTATGCAAGTATTCAAGGACATTATCTCTAATTAAGTTTCATGATCAAGATCTACATTCATTGAGACCACCTCATGCTAGTTTGTAGATCTACAATCCAAGGTTCAAATAAGGTTTGGTGAGTTGTTACATATTTTTGTTCATTCATCATTCCTTCCTTCATGTTATTTCATTGTTTAAACTCAAGGTTTAATTACCAAAATGGGGTTTGACCAAGGCAAACCCCCATTCACCTAACAAAAAATAGTTTTCTCTCTTTGATGTGTGATTGTAGATTTTAGGTTGAAGATCCTTTGAAGAGAAAAATTGAAGAAAGTTGCAAAGTTTTCAAAGTTACAAGAAAATTTATAAAATCATGGAAACTCTTCTACAAAATTTATTTCTAGCAGTTCGATAGTGAACACCTGGAATCTGAGAGTGCAAACTTGGCAGAAGAGAATCGAGAAAGCAATTTTTAGGAACCCTAGCTAGGACCCATTCACCATAGGGCGAATGAGTCCTCAATGACCTTCAAAATGCGACTTTTGGTGAAAGGTGCACATTTTTTCCCCCTTTCTAGATCTTCCTTTTGATTACTGTTTCAGTTAGATTTAATTGTTATTCTTCATTTGCATTTTATAGCCTACATTTTGAATGAAATTAGGGAAATAGGTCTTTGTGGTTCATCAATCCTATTTTGGAAAACCCAACCTCCATTTCCCCTTTGTTTCATTTTGGTGAACCTGAATTTGATCTTTGCATTTTCTGATTTTGGAGTCCTTTTTCATCCTAGATTTAGATCTTGCATTCATTTGCATCTGTTTGCATTGAATTGAGTCTCATTTAGGGTGTCTAGTTTTCATTTAACTTTGCATTTCATTCAAGGGTTTTAGGATTACATATTTTGCATTCTTTAAATCTAAAAAATACAAAAAAAATTAGTCATCTTGCATATCGTCTACATAGCATTCATTTACATTTGAAAATTGAAACAAAAATTGCATATCAAACTAGGTTTTCTAGGTTGTCATTTTATCACATTTTTCACTTGCATTCAAAATTAATTTCACAAAAAATTAAAATTGTAACTTGTTGTATCAAACTAGAATTTGGAAACTACTAAAAATCACTCAGAAATCTGTAAAAAATTGTTTCAAAACCCTCACCTAGGACCCATTCGCCTTAGGGTGAATGAGTCCCTAATTAGGGTCACATTCTAATTTTTTGGGCATTAAAACATTCATTTCTACATTTCCATTTGATGTTATTAGATTTTTGTTCCTATTTGTAGAATTTTTGTTTCTTCAATTTGGTCATACCTAGCTTAATTTGATAATTTAGTGCATTGTGTGATTTCAAAATTGCATTTACAAGTCTTCATTTTTATATTTTTGCGTAGTATAATAAAAAATTACCTTGTTTAGAATTTGAAAATTGCATCTACATATTGCATTCTAGGTCATTACATTGCATTTTACCCTCTTTCCATTTTGGGTGTGTACACTAAGTTTGTGAAACTTGTATGAGCTTTACAACTTGGTGTCCTATTAGCAGTACTGCTGTGAGACATAGTTCAAGACTCATGTCATCCTGCGATACACCATTCGCTATGGATCTTGGGTTTTCTAACTCTCTTTTTAATAGTGTTGATAATCAACCCCTTATGGATCATAACATACATACCTCATTTCCAATGATATCCTTACCTACAACCAATGTGCATGATGTCTGGCAAGAAAACATAAGATTGCTCAATGAAGAATTAAAAAATTTACAAGAATTTGTGAGAGATGAACCTATTGTTGTCCATGCCATTCCCCTTATAGGAAACATAAGAAAGCTACTTCAATATGAACAAGGAATAGAGTTTATATGTAGCTTGGCTTATCTCACCAACAAAAATTTTCCTCCCCCTCAACCCACTTCCAATAAATTACCTATGCATAAGCAAAAAGAAGCCACACCTTCCAAACACTTTACTAACCCTAACACATCCTTTTTTGAAAAAGGAAGGACTTGCAATTAGAAGATGAAATTGATGAACACACAGTTATAATACCAAAGAAGAAGAAACCTAGAGTGCATGATCATCAAAAGTTCTAGTTAAAACAGTTGTATGAACCTCTTGAATCTCTTTATAACTTATTACAACTATCCAAAACTGAGACAATCTTCTATGCTCTTTTACGTGGGCAACTAATTGATTTACCACCTAAATGTGCAAACTTGACCAAAAGAAAAAATAATAAAAATGAACCATACTGTGCTTATCATAGATTCTTTGGTCATTACACCAGAAATTGTCATACTTTAAAGAAAGTATTGAAGAAGTTTGCACCCTCTAAGAATCAAACTTGATTAAAAAAGCACGTATTTCACTCCTTGCCATGTAATAGTTGTAGGATCATAACATCCTCACTATTACATGTTCTACATTCATTGAAAATAATTCTCTTTATCGCAAGGAGCTCATTCTCATCACTTATCTCGGCTCATACTTGTCCTAAACTTAGTGGGGGCAAGGGGTTAGGTAGCCTTTTCCTAGTTTTGGTACTTGATGTTGTCCCTTTGGCTAGTTGTTCACCTTCTGTATATACTGATCAAGATTGGGATGCAGACAACCTACTATAGATTGACTCACATGTGCCTTACCAGTCTTTTGCATTATTTTATTTTTCATGTTTCTTTATGTGATTGCATGTGCTTAATGTGATCCCCCATACTATTTTGTTTGATGTATCTCTCTCTTTATGTTCATTCCTCTATTTGTATCTACATTCTTTTATATTTCGTAAACATTTTATCTCTTTTTTCGCTTGTTTTGGGTTTTCCTTTTGGGGATGATGCAAGGCGTTGAGACATTTAGGTCTCTTCCATATTGACCTGAAAGGATTTTTATTTGTTTCTGCTCTCCTTGTGTCATTCTTCCAGTTCTATGAGTATTTGGGGAATGATGAAGTTTCCAAGCTCTTAAACAATATTGTAGCAAAGATATATTGACCTTGAACCCATAGAGCCCTTATGTATTTTTGGGGGCAACCCTTCCTTCCTTTTTCATGACATAGCTTCATTTCAAAAACATATGACTTGTTATAGGGCTTTCCGAGTAAAGCTATCATGTATTATGATTGAATATTGACTACTTTAAAGCAATTTCTCATAGCAATGGTGTTAGCAACCA
>VDFB02380586.1:0-15649 GCA_007258455.2 Sequoia sempervirens
ACACACACACACACACATATATATATATTCAGCTCTAATAGAGGAATTGTATGAAAAGTATGACAATAACACTTATTTGTTACTAAATATTATACATAAGAATTCAATTCCCCTGTATTGAGTCAACCAGGTGCACCATTTCCAACCCACATAATTACCAAGGTCCACATTGCCTCCAAAAAAAAATGCATGAATTCTCACCAGCTACGACATTCCTGGTGTCGGAAAATCCAATTCACCCACACCACAATGGCTCTTTTGACAGTACGGCTTAATGAAAGTGTGCTCTCCCACATGGCAACATTCAATATAGAATTTACTTCCCCCTCCAACCCCGTATTTAATAGAAAGATGCTTTTGTGCTTGTGCCAACAAACACTTGCCATTCACCTTTTTCCATCCTCACTGGGAAATTTGCAACTGCATTCTTTGCCACAATATTGATATTGCCTTAATAAAAAAATCAAGCTACATGGCCTATAAGAAGATTTAATACTCAAATAGAGAATTCACAAAAGAGTTATTCCATAACATTTATAGAAGCACAACATGAGTTATATATGCAAAATTGATTTTACAAAATACCCATGTGAAATCACTTACACATTCTGCATCACCATAGTTTTGAAGCCCTCCAATTTGCTACAAAATGGATCCATATGCAATGATTTTAACAAAAAAATTCTACCAAACCAACACCATGATGGCCCTTTCAATAGGATAACTTCAACAAAGCATACTTTCTGATATTGCAACATTGAATATAAAGTATACTCTCCCACATGATAGCATTCAATATTGCATTTACTTCATCTGCTACCATTGTGCAATGGGAGGAAGCATTGGGCTTCGCATGGAAAAATGCTTCCATTCACATTCCCTGTATCTAGTGCACCATTCTCAACTGCCCCCACCCCATGTAATAACCAAAACCCACATAACCAGATAAAAAAAATGGTGGCCCCATCGCCCCCCCTAGCAGTTCCCCCTCACTAGAAAATTCAATTTTCTATTGTGCTGATGAAAACCACAGTGGTTGCTTCAAACAAAAAACCCCCAACCCATGTAATTGATAAACCCCACCAATCCAGTATATGCATACATGTATATATATGTATACATGCATATTTATATATATATAGATATAATGTATATATATATAGATATATGTATGTATGTATGTATATATATAGATCCATATGTATATATGTATATATATAGATGCAATGGATCTATATATATATATCTATATATATATATGTATAGTGTACCTCCTGCTAGATGAGTAGTTTGCATAGATGGTTAATTTATTGTCTATGTTCTTGTCAAATTTTTGTATCTTTGTCATTTTACCAACTATGAAAATTTAAAAGAGATTAGTCTTTTGTATGGATGGAAGAATTGCAATTAAATGTCCTTTCTTCCGCTAGAAAATATGCTCAGGGTTAGTATTTTTTTTTCCATTAGTTTATGGCTCTTCTTATCTGTCTCTATTGACCAATGAGGAAGATTTAGGTAGATCCTTTGTTTAAGAGGTAACTTCCATGCTCTCAGTAAAAGTCAAACCCCATCGCCAACAATTCCAATTCACGTCTACACTAATGAAAACCCCCAGCCCATGTAATTTCTAAGCTCCACCCTCATTTGAAAAAACAATTTCCACTTAGCTTACACCTATCTAGCCAACCCATGTTTACATATAGAGAACTAGGTAAATTGTAACACAACTGTATAAACATCAAAAAATGTGTGTATCCTTCCAACTTCCCAAATCAATTATTCAAACCCACTCCCCCAGGGCAGTGCCTATTTTCTTTATGTTATGCAACAATTATATGATGCCATGATCTGTGCAAAATCCATATAGCACCATAGGCTTAATTGGAAATTTAAGCTACATCAAGTTTGGTATTCAATATGATGAAAAAAAGATTTATAGAAAATACCCATGTAAAACGACTTACAGACTTCACAGCATAACAGTTTGAAAACTATCAGATTTTTTATATAATGGAGCCAAGCATGACTATTCTTACAATAGCCTCATATGAAAGCAACACCACAATAGCTCTTTCAACAATGCAACTTAACCAATACATTTTCTTTCCTTGCAAACAAAAAGAACAATGGAAAATAATAGTTTGTTATAGCAACCTTTGAACAGATGACGGAAAAAGAGTATCATGCAACACATTGGTAGAAGCCAAGCAGTCTATGTAATATTCGTAAGAAATATTAAGATGATACTTAAGATTCAGATGTATGTCGCTCTTCAGTGTTTCCCTGTTAATTCTTTTACAATTCGCTTGTTTCTCTATATTATCTAATGGTAAATAGTGGAGCCCAACTTTGCAATATATGCATGTGTATATATATATATATATATATATGCATATATGTATCTATATATGTACATGTGTATATATATATATATATAGTATATATATATATATATATATATATATATATATATATATATATATATATATATATATATATATATATGCATGTATGTATTGTGGTGTAATCGTGATAGCAGAAAGTAAATGCATTATTCAATGTTACAAGGGAGGTAATCGTAAGAAAATATGCAAAGAAAATATATCTATTCAATAGCATTACTGTGAAGAACCATTTTGACATTATCAATATGTTACACATACTACACAATTACTGATTTATTCTTTTATCAACATGTAAATACTATGACTTAACAAGCATTAAACTATATAGTTGTGGATTTTTATAGAGCATAGACAACACTTTATACATGCTACTTTAAACTCTACTTATAATTGAAGTCTACATAATCACACATAAACATAATATACAACTTGTTTAGATATACATATGTATGTATATCTTTTTCACATGAATATATATATCTTCCTATATGGTATTTTATATATCAATTAGAGAATTGAGTATATATATGTGCATATGTATCTATCTAT
Organism: Sequoia sempervirens; assembly: GCA_007258455.2. Classification (NCBI taxonomy): domain Eukaryota; kingdom Viridiplantae; phylum Streptophyta; class Pinopsida; order Cupressales; family Cupressaceae; genus Sequoia; species Sequoia sempervirens. The sequence continues at coordinate 2,955 of VDFB02380586.1, forward strand.
CTGCTAGGGCACTCAATACAATTTTCCTCTTTGTGTGTGATATATACTATCAAACTAGTGGTATTCTAATACATATTATATAATTCCTCTATTTTTTTTCAATATGTAGTATGAAATAATGTAGCTTGAATCTTATATCAATATGTTTTGTGATATCCTTTTCTCCTCATTTGTTTCAAGATTTATAGATACTACATGATTAAATGCTATCTTCTTAGGAAATAGAAACTTCAACCAAATATCCTATTAGCTAAAGATATAAAGTTCAATAGATAAGAGGCAATGCAACTATTGCTATCTTTTGCAGTTAAAGTTGCAAGCGCATTTAGTCAACTATTACATATATTGCATGTGTTATGTGAATAGATTTAATTATATCCTTTCCTTTATTGTCCATTCTTCTAGATATTCCACTTACCAATCTTGTTCTAACCATCTTCAAATCGTATTATGCTTTTTCTTTACTGGAATCTCTTTTCCGTCTAATTCTTAACCCACAAAAAAGGCTATAGTGTAATACAATTTGATTCAAAACACCCATCTTTTTGCACGTTCTAGCTGCCACACATATATATCGAGACGACTGTTGGTTTAGTGCTTCTGGATTCTATCATTGTATATTTATTGTTGCTTATATACATAGACAGATGAATTCTCACAGGCACTTGCCTATGAAAAAAACATACTCTATTCTATTCATTATATTTTTCATCATTTCCACAACTCTCTTTTCAACATTTTTAGTGCATTACTTATACACAGTTGTTTTCTAGTATCCCATGTATTCAAAATCTCCCATTTTATCTCTTTGTATTTACAACAAACAATGCTAACCTGTTTTATTCTATGTGTATATTTTTTCCTTTCTAATGATCCACAAAAGCAATACACGTCAATCTATGTGGTTATGAATAGAAACCAAACACTACTCTCATGTGCTTCTGAGCGGACAAACAAACTATTCATAGGATCACACTATTTATCCATAAAAGCACACGAGAGTGGTGTTTGTTGTTCCATTCCATTAAAGCAAGCAATTTTTACAATACTCTGCTATTGAACCAGCACCATATCCTACAAGGACCACATATTTAACAAGTACCTGATAAAACCATCCATACAAAATGATTATGTCTTTCAAGTCTCCAAAATGAGTATAATGAAAAAATAAAAACAAATAACAATGAAGATTTCTTACACACAACTGTTCACCAACATGCCATTTATTCAAAATGTTTCATTTTATCTTTTTCCTTTTTTAACAATATTGCTAACCTCTTGTACTCTATATCTATATTTTTTACTTTATAATGTTGCACAGATACAATAGACATTCAAGAAAATTATTATCTTGTAAATTATCTATTCCACATCCTTTCATGCTCGAAAAACTTGGCCCAACCATCTTTTACTTGTAATTCTTAAGTATTTTTCCAATAGTTTTTTCTAAATGTCTCTACTCTTCTTATTGTGTGATGTGTGGTAAGAGTGCTTGAGATTTTTCATGGACCTTACCTACTTTTCTTGCTTGAGGGTTCAGCTAGATCCCATGAGGCTTCACGATGCCAATATGGTAGGGAGGACAATGAGCATGAGTTTACTGGTTTTGAATTTTATTGTCAATATATTTGTTTCTCCTTATATACATGGACAAATAACACTAACCTATTTTATTCTATATTCATATTTTCCCCTTTCTAATGTTGCATGAATACAATAAACATTGAAGCAAATTAGTCTATTGTAAATTGTGTATGTCAAGTTACTTGTGATTCTTAAGTGCTCTTCTAATAGTTGTTTTACAATTTCTTTGTTTTTGTTTTTGTGTCATATATGCTAAGAGTCCTTGAAATTTTCCATGGACCTTACTTGCCTTTTTGCTCGGGGGTTTGGCTAGAGCCCATGAGGCTTCATGATACCAATATGGTAGGGAGGACAATGAGTGTGGGTTTAGTGCTTTTGGATTCCATCATCATATATTTTTTGTTGCTTATATACATAGACACACAAATTCTCACACACACTTTCCCATAAAAAAAACATACTCTATTCTATTCATTGTATTTGTCATTGTTTCCATAACTCTCTTTTCAACATTTTTAGTAGATTACTTATTCATAATTGTTTTCCAATATCCCATGTATTCAAAATATCCTATTTTATCTCTTTTTTATTTACAACAAACAATGCTAACCTATTTTATTCTATGTCTATATCTTTTTCTTTATAATGCTGCACAAAAGAAATAGAAATACAAGGGAATTACTATATTGTAAATTGTCTATTTCATATTCTTTCCTACTCCAACAAGTTGATCCAATGCTACTCACTCTTGTTGAACACCACCAACATGACATGTAAGTACAAAAATTTCCTATTATCAATAAATAGATTTCATTAACCAACTCTAACTATTGTTAATTATTTTGATTACTTTTTTTGCAATGAAATGTGATTTTTCCAACAATATAACTTTCCACGTAGGTAATTAAGTGTACTTAATGACATGCTATCTGATTCAAAAACATGAAACTATTCTTTTCTAATGACCATCTGCCTTTTGTAGGTGGAAATTTGCATAATTATAATCATCAAATATGTTCATTGGATAGATATTTATTTAGCACATATTTCATTTAAAATGGTGGATATGAATAACCAAAAGTGACGATCTTGCCTTGCAAGGTTGCAAGGAAATTTTATAAAATCTGTGGCATTTGTCATGTCTTTAAAATTCATGACGTTCATCATGATATTATAAGTTATGTAATTTTCCATGGATTTTATAACATTTATTACTACATACCCTGTAGGCCAAAAGTTCTCTACTATGTACATGATTGATTTCCCACATGGTGATTCTTTCAATTCAATGCTATGTATACATTCACTTCAACACATGTGCTCCCAACTATATAATGCTAGCGTATTAGTAAATAGATTCAATCGACCAATTGTAAATACTATTAATTATTTTTACTTTGCCATTGTCTTTGATTGTTCTGCACATATACATAGTTACTTTTAATGCTTGCTTTTTTATTCCAACAGGTTGAGTACAACATCTTTTTACAAGTTAAATAAATAATTATTTGATTAATTTATTGTTCATGTCTTTGGTTCTCTGTTTTTTGTTTTTTTTTTATACTAGGTTGAATGGGTTTAACACTGATGCACTATGAAATGTGTGAGAAAGTATATTGATTAAGTTGCATTTTCAAGAGAGTCATTGTGGTGTTTGTTTGATAGCACATTATTTATTGTTCATTCCTTTTGTTTGATGCTTATTGTTCTTGTTGATAGCAAGTTGCAGGGTTTCATATTAATTAAGATGCATTGTGCAAATAGCAAGTGCAGTGTTGCTTTCACAATAGACCATTTTTTAAATTGTTGCGTTCTACTCTACTTTACTATTTCACATCATTCATTTTTTTCTTACATACATATATGTATATGCACATATTCTTGTATAGATTTACTATTGTGTTTTCCATATTGCCTCAAAATAAGGCCTACCTTCTAATTCAATTAAAATAATAATGTATGCTAAATTCCCATGGTATCTCTTGTGCATGTTTCATTCCTGTCATGCTTGGGGATCTTGATATAGGCCATGCACCCTCATTATGCCAATATGGTACAAAGGCAAACATGCATGGGTTTTGTAATTCTACTTTAACCCCATACATTTGTTTTACATATATATATATATATATATATATATATATATATATATATCTATATGCCTAGAAAAATTGTTGTATACATTTGGTGACATCTTTCTAAGGTTCCTTGCAAACAATGTGTACCTTCTAATTCAATTAAAATACCTTGACAAAGTATGCATGTCATTACAATCCTAAAATTACGGAGTTGATACTACTTATAACATCTTCATTTTTTGCAAAAGCCACTTCTGATGACCATTATAACTAAACTAATGGAATCACTTTTCCAAAAGACATGCCCATACTAATTGAATCACTTTTTCAGAAGCATACTTGTTGATTTGATCTTAGGAATATAGCACATAATATACAATTTGGTAGCCACTTTGTAATTGGTAAATCCTATTCCTAAACACAAGATACATTTTCCCATTTTAGTGAATCAAACAATTGATTTACCTATACAAAAACATCAAATATACACTCTATTAACACAAAATATATAATACCTTAAATTTTGGAAAAAAATTATAATTATTAAGAAAACTAATACTTTATAAATTTCAATTGTATTCAATTGAGAAAATGTGATTTATAAAGAAATTTTTTATTTAAAAATCATTTTCCTAATATTACTTAAGAAAACTAATACTTTAAAATTTTCAATTGTACATATTCAATTAAGAAAATGTGATTTATAAAGAAAAAAGTAATAATAAATAGACAATGAAAGACATGAATAATAAATTATTGGTTTCAGCTAAATACCCATCCAAAATGACTTATAGATTCCACACCACAATAGTTTTACAACCATCTAGCCTGCTACAAAATGGAGCTGAGGCTGATAATTTTAACAATGGTGTCGTGTCAAACCCACACAATAATGGCTCTTTCAATAATACAACTTAATCAAACTATGCCATGCAAAATGGTAGGTTTTTGTTGATATGCTAGTTGAGCAAATTCATTGTTCTAATATAACAATGTCAATTGTTTTGGCTACCTTGTGAAATGAGAAACTCTGGTGTTTATATTATTTAATCCACAACTTGAAGTTTTCCATGTAATAGTACTCATATCTACCTTACAATAATTAAATCATAATCAATCAATTGATTTCATCAACTAGACAAAACTATAATATATAGATGTGCATCTAGGCCTGACAACTATTACAGTATAATACATATAAAATTATATGATAGCTTACATTTTTGACAAAAATGATTATTAGTAACAAAACTAATTATTTAAAAATTTAAATTCTATTTAATTTTCCACAACTAATTTATTAAGAAATTTTTTATTAAAAAACCATTCTCCTAAGATTATTTTCATAATCAATTTCAAACTAAGAAATATTGATGTTTAAATCCAAAGATCAATTTCCCGTACTGTGCAAATAGTTCTTAATCTCCTATAGACTGCATTATTTAAATATAATTAAATAATAATCAATTGATTTACTAATTAACGTAGAAAAGCATATCAAACAAGAATTTCCTCTTTTATGCAAATCATTATTAGTCTTCAAATGCATTTCCTTATCTTAAGAAAATTAAATAATAGTTAGTCAATTTATTGATTAACCTAGAAAAATTTGTTAAATATACATGTGCATCTAGGCCTGCCAACTATTAAACTAAAATACACATAAAATTATATCATATTTTAAATTTTGGAGAGAACTTATTATTACTATGAAAACTAATTATTTCAAAATTTAAATTTTATTTAATTTACCAAATGTAATTAATTAAAATCACTTTAAAATAATTATTGTAATTAAGAATATTCATGATTAATTGCTTCAGATTCAAAAAATCTTATCCTCATTCACCTCCTCTTATTCCATATTCAATTATTTACATGCTTTCCTTTCTCTAATTTTTTCTAATACTTGCAAATATTAACAACTTCCTTCCTTGTTCCCCATTTTTGGTAGACCCCTATTGGCTAATCATTGAATGCCTGTGCATTCAACTACTAGTATATATTATATTATATATAATATACAATATTATTATTTATATATAATCAATGTCTTATTATACATAAATGTATAGTATATTTATATATTATATGATATAATATATAATGTAATAAACTATTATTTTATAAATAAAATAAATTGTTATCTACCTTTAATAGATATTAATATATAAGAAATTGATCACCAACATTTACATTAATATCGATGTGTTACATATCATGGAGACACAACTAATAATATTTTACAATGACACCACTAAGGACATGATAAAAAAGTTTCAAAGTATAGGATATATTATTTACTTTATGATCCTTTTCATCTACGCGGTACAACTTCTATATTAATATATATATATATATATAGATTAAATTTTAATAATAACTTTTACTCTTATTAGTATCATTGATGGAGTGGTACAATTTGTGTAGAATCACACTAGTTGTTCTTGTCTATTCACAATAAGTGAACCATCTGATAGACACACCTGTTTCTGACAAGTTTGACAGTTCCATATTTTTTGCAGGCATCCACCATCAATGCTTATGGTGCATCATTATGGCGGGATAGCCACTTTCGGTAGTGGCTATCCAACCATCATGGTGTACCATAAGCATCGATGGTGGATGCCTACATAAAATATGGAACTTTCAAATTTGTCACAAATGGGCATGTCTATCAAATGGTTCATTTATTGTGAATAGACAAAGGGGTTGTTATTGTGAACAAATTATATCACTCTATCAATGATATTAATGAGATTCAAAGTTATTAAAATTTTATATATTTATATATTAATATAAAAGTTGTGCTAAGCAGACGTTTTAATAAATATATTAACGTTCAATAATATTTTTATATAATATATTTAATATATTTAAAATATATAATATATTTATATAGTATTACTATATTTGTTTAATTATATATGTAAATTATATAATATAAATATATTTGATATATTTATATAATGTATAATACAATGTATTATATATTATATATTGTTATATTATATAATATTATTTATATAATAGAATATATTTTACATATTATACATTTAAATATTCTATAGTATTCACAATAAATGAACTATCTGACAAACACGCCTTTTTCTGAAAAAATTGATAGTTCCATATTTCATGCAAGAATCCACCATCAATGCTTATGGTGCATCATGATGGTTGGATAGCCACTTCCAAATGCTTTAGCTCTCAGGAAAGAAGTTTTAAGTTGCTAGCAATCGCACCTTGGTGTGCAATGGGTACACTAAAAGAGGTGTGGAAGGTCAATTGAAGAAAATTTTGCTTCTTTTTCATATATTTGTGTAGTTTACAAGGTAGCTTATTTAATAAATGATGCTTTTTTAACAAATTTTTTAATAGAAAAGTGATAGTTTCAAATAAACTATGCATTCACTTAAGGAGATTCAAACAAGTGTGAAAAAAAACTTTTGAATGAGGAAGATAATCACTTCATTACCAGTAGACTCATGTTATGTTTGTAATAAGAAGAAAGAAAAAAAGATAAAAGTTAAATATAAATTCAATAAATAAGATAATATAATATAGTAAAGATAATATAGAATATAATATATAGTAAAAATAGTATAATGTATATATAATAATAAATAGAAATATATTATATATTAATTACATATTGCATTATATTTGTATGTTAGATTAACTAATATTATATAAAAATATAATAATTATTAATTATATTAATTTTAGATTATACATAATTTAATTTAATATAATATTGCAATATAAATTAATAATTAATGTCAATTTAATTTGTATAATATATTATTGCAATCATAAATTAAATTTTATTAGATATAATTTAGTTTGTATTGTACAAAATATAAATTAGATATTGCATTATATTTGTATGTTAGTTTAATTTATAGTTTATAAAATTTATTAATTCATAACTACAATAATTTTTTATTTATATTGATTAATATAAAGAATAAGGAGATCATAGAGATAAGAAACAAGCACATTCAATAATTTTTCAATATTGTATTAAAATTACCCAAAGTAAATAAGTACATAGACTTGCATATATGCAAGGAAGAGGCAATCCACCTATGATGTGGATTGACAAGTTCCCCAGGATGTAGTACAAAAGAGTAGACAAATGTCCTATAAGTGTCAACCTTACAAAACACTTGAGTGTGCAAACCAACAACCTCCATGACCAAGTCATCAACTTTTTGTGCCAAGTGTTAAGTGACCTTTGAGGTGAGATGAAAATTCTTCCAACCTCAAAAAGTTATGTGCATGAGGTTAACAAAATAACTTGGTAACCTCTAGGGGTCTAAAAGGTTGCACAATCACATTTGGTTAGACAAGAATTTTTCTAACCTCGTCAATCTAAATACACTTAAGTATGTTGAATAGATTAATTATTCACACTAACAATAATATCCTACATTTGTGGCCTCACCTAAAGTGGTTAGGTTAAAAATCCCTCCTCGTCAAGAAAAATTAAAAATTAAAAAAACCAATCATCCTCAATGATAATCATATCTGAATTCTATCCTGAATTCAAGCCTACATAATTAAAAAGGATCTACACACCTATTGTAACTCAAATAACTCAAAATATTCTAGTAATGTCTTTGAAATAGTAACCCAAAGTAACATTGATGTTAATGTTCTCAAGTATTCAAATATACAACTTGTTAGATTAATATTTTTTCATACATATTTTATGTTAATAAAGATTAAACTTTTAGTTTTAGTTTTTGTTCAATTTTCCCTTTTTACACCAATATTTTTCTTTGTCATTCCAAGATACCATGTTGCACTTTTCAATAAAACATTGCTTATTTATCTTATTCACTTTATCTTATTTTTGTAGAGATATTAAGCAAGATAAAATTATTTCCTAAGATTTAGGAATATTGAATTAATGTGAGTTCTATGTTTCCTAGTGTGACCCATTATGGATTAAGTAATTATGTTTTTTATCTTCATTAATATTTTCACATTCAATTCATGGTCTCTAACCTGGGAAGAAAGATTCATTATTTATTAGTTAAGAAAAAATGAAGCATTCAAAAATAAAAGAAAATGGAGAAAATAAAGGAAAAATAATAACAAGAAAGAATTCAAGAAAGAAAATAAATAAAATTATAAGGACCTAATTTCTTTAGGTTATTTAGAGTTCTCTATGAAGGATATATACATCTATCTAATACTAATGTTATGCCCTAATTTTGACAAGGGATCGCTTTATTGATGCTATGGATGATTTATTAGTGATCCTCACTTGTGTAGGGTTTATCATTTTTTATCCAATTTATATCCCTATCCATAATACCAACTATAATAGATTTAAATCCATTGATTTATGGATCCAATTATATCTTCAAAATTTATCTCCTATTTAGCATAGCACTTTACTTATACCCTATACATGTGTTTCTAATTCATTTCCATTCCAAATAATCTCCTATAGATTTTTTAATATAGACATGTGTTGGCCTCCTACAATGATCCAACAACTAAGCCCTTACAGTTGTGATTCAAAGATTAGACATCTAAACTAAATAGTTGTTCAATCATCATGAAGGTGGATTTAACTTGTCAACCCAGGGACGTGAACTTGAAATGGGTCAGCATAGTATGTGTACTAAGGATCCAAAGTAGCCATATTAATTCTACAACTAAGAAAAACATAACGTTGAAGGTAAATTTCTTGGAAAGAAATAACATAACTGTTGAACATCAACTAACAACTATGTTAAGCTGAAATGCATGACAAAAATGAAAAACTGAGCAAACAAGCAAGAAAATACTCTATCTGCTTTGGTAGTAGTAATAGTCACATAATGAAATTCTAGTGGCTGCAAGAACAGTCAATGCCAGATTTTTAACTAATTACTGAACAAAAAGTAATAACTAAACTAAAATAAACTAAAGGATGGGATGCTCACCAAGTGGGCTCCCTTGGATGAGTATTCTCTAAAAATAATGTAAATTCAAATGCATAGACTTATAACTTCATCTTATTCATTGGAAAACATGAACACAATAGAGTAGTGTAACTGTATTGCTAAAAGCTAAGAATGCAAGTACATCATTAGATTGTGCAACCTTCTAAGAAGGAGCATTCAAATCTTATTGATAGGAAAATAAGCTACTAACTAAACAAGGCAGTCAACTCCATGAATTAGGAGGACGCCATTTTAGGGAAAGCAAAGAAAATGGAGAGGCAGTTATGTGTGCATGGAATCTGGTCAGACATGCTTTCCTCAACACAAATTTAGCACAACAGTAATGCCTATATTCGCTCAACAACAATAAAGATCATTTACAAGGTGGTTACAACTTGGTTTGCATGAGGAATTTCCTGTCGTCGACCTCTTTGAATGATTCCCTTCATTGACCTTTGCATGACCACTTTATTGACCATTATGGTGAATGAATAGCTAGCAAAATCCTCTCAATCTAGTGGCCTTGAATCATATTTTCATGAAAATATTAGTACACACAATAATCGCATATATATATAACTATCTTAAAGAACATTCATTAATCCACATGTAGAATTAACATAGATAGTGCATATAACATGTCAATGTCATTAAAGATTTGGAGAGATAAAATTAGGGCCAATGTCTATGGTTTTGAGGAAATATCAACATTCAAACATCAAGATTCATGACAGTTTCAATAAATGGATCATAAATTCTACCAAAATTAATCCATAAACTAGACTCATCATCTCCCCCAACCTAAAGTTTTGTTGATCCTCCAACAAGGGAAGGGTTGTTCTTATGCTTAGTCAAAGCCCTGAAATTTGCAACTACCAATTGTCCCACACTAGTGGTTGTTGTGCGTGAATTAGGATCCTAATAGAACCCTTGTTTTCTTTCCAATCTGTTCCATCTTTTTCTTTCTGCAGCAATATCATAGCTGCAAAAATTGTAATTTGGGACAAGCCACATCAGGATGGGTGGCTGAAAAGACAATGGAAGCCAAAATTGTCCTTTTTTTTGTCCTCCCAATCTATATATATCTGTCAATTCTTTTGAGTGTTGCAGTATAATTCTGTATAGAGTGGGGCTTTGATTGCTTTACCTCATTAGTTAGTTTGTTCCATCTTTGTGACATGTATCTCTTCATAGACTCCTCTTTTTCTTTTGCCTCCACCTCATACTCACTATAAACTACTTCTAGCCAAGGCATAACCCTATTACCATAGCTAGGTTTGAGAAGCATTATGTGTCATTCTCTATAAATGTCCCCTAGATTCCTTGATTTAGCCTTGATGGGAAGAGAGATGTTGGATTCTAATTACTTATAAGCCCCATATTGTTGTCCCCAATTGATCTCATTTTGTACCCATGACATAAATTCCCTTGATTAGACATCCTCCACATATAATAGTAGATTCTAATCATGGTCTTGAGTTACAACATAATTGTGCAAATAAAATTCACATAACAAATTTTTCATCTCACAGGAAACAATCTGATAAGCATGGAAAAATTCAATAGGAGTCTCAATAGAAGGGTTCAAACATGAGACAATTCTTGCTAGCTTAAAAGAAAATTTGGACACAGAAAATTGACATCACGCATATTTAATTAAATCATATTCACCCATCAATTAAATAAATCTAGTTTATTTGATTGATCTCCTAAAGTTTCTTCATTTAATTAAATCAAATATATTTAATTAAATGGATAGTGCATCAATTTCCTCCCTTTTGATTTAAATAAATGCAAGTATCTAAGTCAAAAGTCAAAATCACCTAATAATAATCTTAAATTAATCAAACCTTGATTAATTTAATCCTAATCCCTAAATTTCTCTAGATTTTTCCACTTGCACATGAAAATGCATTTAAATGATTTATTAAAATCTTTATTTATTTTCAACATGGCATCTTTTAGGGAATATTTGAGCTAAGTTTGAAATCTTCCCCCAAATTGACATGTACATCCAACAAAGCATTTATGAGGTCTTACATGTCTCTTACATGTCTCTTACACAAGTCAACTTGGCATTCAACTCATCTTTCATCCCCCCTAAACATGTCACTTCATCAAATTCAAATTTCAAATCTCCCCCTCTTTGGCACATTGACCGAAATGTGCTCATTCCTCAACCTCTCACATGTTGACAAGTGGCACTTTATCATTGGCTTATCTTTTGTCCCGCATCCTCTATATCTTTCAATCCTCCATCATCCTTTCTTATAAATAGAGAGTTCCTCTATTGTATTAATCTTCCACAATCGTAGGCAACTTGATACACATTCATCTTGCACTTGGTCATCATTTTACATCTTTTTATCATCTAGGAGCTTATCAAGGGTTGGGAAAGGGCTTCTTTCCATAGAAGCACCAATCCACTATGAGATAAAGTTTGATTCATGTTATTATGTGTTTTATTTATCTTCCTTATTTTCTTAGTTGCATACCTAACATGATTCATTATTTCATAGAGATTCTTTGGTTTGCTTTGTTTTAACTAACCATGCTAATGTTTGTTTTAGTTTAAACAATATGAAGATTTAGCATCTACAAAAAGATATTTCTCCTTAAAATTCAAAGCATAAACCCTTGGAGGGGCTCTGCATTCTACTATCTAGGGTACCAAGGCTGTCATATCATCCATCTTCTTGTTTAATTTTTGCATCCTTGTCTTCAATATCCTTGTCTTTCCTTTGAATTTCATTATTTTGCCTACGTTTCTCTTCTTTCCATTCCTCTTATCTTCTTTGCATCTCTTTCCATAAATGCATAGCTACCATGTGCATTGAAAAATTAGGGGGGTTATGTATTCCTACCAACATTTTTCCTGGTACTGATGATTGCTCTTCATATAGTACTAGCTACAGGGATTCAGGCTGTTCAGTCAATTCTGGCAGTAGGGCCTCTTGTTCCTATTTTTTCTCATACTAGATAGGATCTCTTGCTATAGGAAATCCTAATTTCCCTCATAACCTTGATTCTCAACTTGTTCTGCAATATCAACAAGATCTTCTAGTGTTATGTTTGTTGCTTTCTTAAA